>JAVKLA010000026.1:999921-1012243 GCA_034782735.1 Sagittarius serpentarius
CCGCACCAACACTGAATACAGCAGGATAATCCCCTCTCTTGACCGGCTAGTTACGCTGTGTTTGATGCCCCCCAGGACGGGGTTTGCCCCCTTGGCTGCCAGGGCACACGGCTGGCTCATACTGAGCCTGCTGCTGACCAGCACCCCTGGATCCCTTTCTGCAGGGCGGCTCTCCAGCCACTCTTCTCCCAATTTATACTTGTGCCCGGCGTTACTCCATCGTAGGCGCAGAATCCAGCATTTGGACTTGTTAAATGTCATCCCATTAAACATTGCCGAGTGCTCCAATCTATCTAGATCCCTCTGCAAGGCCTTTTGTCCCTCAAAAGAATCAACAGCACCTCTGATTTTGGTATCATCAGCAGACTTGCTAATGGTGCATTCAACTCCTGCATCCAGATGATTGATAAATATATTGAACAGAACTAGTCCTAGAATTGAGCCCTGATGTACACCGCTGGTCACCGGTCACCAGCCAGATGTAGCCCCATTGACTACAAGCCTTTGAACCCTGCCCTTCAGCCTATTCTTCACCCAGCGCACCATGAACCTGCTCATCCCACCATTGAACAACTTGTCCAGGAGGATCTGATGCCTTCAGCTACCTCCTGCACCACAGTACTGTGGTCTCAAACCCCCTGAGGCAAAGACAAGGTCCATCTCCTCATCATTACTGAACCACCCGAACACACAGCAACTGAAGTGAGAGGGAGTAACATTGCTCTTCTTATGGTATTCTGTTTTGAAAGAAAGAGTTGTATCTTTTACCACTTATTCAGCTTTTGACGGCTTTTGAAAGAAAAGACTTAGATGACAATTCTGACTGAAAGGAGGGGTTTGGCAGCTGTATAAAGTGTCCTAAACCCCAGAAAATGCCTGGCACCCCCCTGTTACCAGTGTTTACTACCAGCTGCTTGCTCAGCAGGCTGGTTTTTTGTGGATCCCAATCTCAGATGTCTAACCCTCCTCATGTATGTTGCAGGAGTTGCAAAGCTGAGGTAAAGGCTGCAAATTCTGCACAACAGTTTGATTCCTAAAAGTTAGAGACAGCTGAGCAGTTTAACACTTATCTCCTTCTCGTGCTTGGTCTAAATTGCCATCCTTGTTTATGAGGCAATTTCTAGAGCTTGTTTCTAAAAATGTTCTTTATTGAAAGTTGTGGATAAAAATGACCTTCAGTAAAGGCTAGTTACTACAAAAATCATCAGCCTCATTCTTTTTAGCCATCTATACACATTTATAATATTTATTTAGGCACAGTTTACAGAAAATACGTTTTACTTGCTGATAACAACAATACACTTATGTTATGGCATAAAAATGGTTCTACGGAATAAGGAATGGATGTTGAGATGTTTCTATAGAACAACAGCAGGTCACATCCACTCAAATATTTGAAACTTCACAGTCTTCGAAGGTCCTTGGCAAATCTCTTCTGCTGAGTCCTGTTGGGTTGATTCAAAATTTTACCCTGCGCCACTGTGACTGTGTGTTTATTACCTGCCCCAGAGCAGTAGTTCATTACCTGTTCAGGGCAGTGAACCAGAGTGGCTGAGGCTATGGGAGTAAGATAAACATTTAGATTCATTGCAGTACCAGGAAGAACTTCCTTGAAATGAGATTTGAGCTACTGAAATACTCTGAAAGAAAAGTGGTAAAAGGTCCATAACTCAGCATGCTTGTTTGCACATGAAAATTCTCCAGAACAGTCCTATATTGACAAGAAGACATGCTAGAATAAAAGAGTTAAAGGCCTTTCCTCCATGTTTTCCATAAGTTTTGTGAGGCTTGTAATTATCACTGACTGTGACCTGCATGTTCTGTAAATAAAAAAGGAGCTATGGTGCTGTCAGCCCACATGGAACTCTTGAAGAGATGAAGGAGGATTGAAGCGCTTAATTAAGTATTTGCAGAAGGTACTTTACTGTAGCTTTTCAAAATATGCTGTCCATAGTCACAGGTAAACTCTCACTGTGATGTATACATACCCATCAAGAGTTTTCATCTCAGCTGTGCATCATTTGTTTTGTATATTGTCTTAGTAGTAGTATTTTCCCTTCCTTTTCTGTCCTATTAAACTGTCCTTATCTCAACCCATGAGTTTTATTTTCTTTTTCCCGATCCTCCCCCTGCTCCCACTGCGGGATTAGTGAGCGAGCTGCTGTGTGGTGCTTACTTGCTGGATGGGCTTAAACCACAACAATGTCATACATGGTGAAAATGGAAGAGATTTGAGGAAAGCTTTTGTTCTTGTGTGAGACAGAGAAGAACTGATAAAAGCTCTTTAGGAAAAAAATGAGTTTCTGTGTTCAGAAGGAATAAGAAAACTGTTGCTGCTGGGCTTAGGGGTGATGACACTTCAAAGCAGGCATCATCGCAAGTGGCAACACCCAAGGAAATTATATAAAACATCTTTCAGCCCCAAAGTATCCAAAGCATACCGTGGGAAAACAATCCACAGTACAAAGCAGCCTTCCAGCCCCTTTCATCTAATAGAAAGCAAGGCACAGAGAAGCAAAGGGTGAAGTTAATAAACTGTTAGTTTGTTTCATGGTCTCCACATATATTTACATTCCCATGCTGTGAATGGAAAACATCCAAAGTAAAAAGCGGCCTTTTCTGTCCCAAACTGCTCAGTCACAGTTAATTCTCCCTCAGGACACAGTGGTTTTATCTGTTGATTTTAAAATGCATATGATTTGGAGGAAAAAAAAACAGGAAGGAAACAAAAAAAAACCATAATGAGATGTGGTTGTAATGTTTTGGATTTTTTTCACCTGTCATAAACATCTCCAAGGTGACCTGTATGTATCTACAGGTGCCTGTTAGATACTATATGAAGAAAGAAATGCAGACTTTGCTATAACCTCTTCCAAAATCTTACCTGCTCTTTCACCATGTTGAAAATGCTTAGAAAACAGCTTTTTTCAACCTGCTTTCCTAAGTAAGAAAGGATTATATAATCTCTTTTTTTTAATCTGTGAACCTCACAAATAATTTCTGAATACATTGGCCCAGTTCAACCAGATTTGACAGAGATAGAGATCTAAAAGGTATAAAGTTTATGCAGAATTCATGAGCAGAAACAGGCTGGTATACCTTAAGGAGAATATAAACACCCTCAGTGAAGTAAAGACTGCAGCTTATATTCACCATTTATTGGATAACAAAGAGTCGAAGGGGGAGAGAGATGTTATGAATGCTTTAAATGCAGGAGAAACCTAATTGGACACCAGAAAAGCCAAACAAACCATAAAAAAAAAATAAATCTGTAAGCAGCCAGATATCACTATTTTCACTGTTAAGAGGTGCACAGGTAAGACTTAGAAGAAATCTGTGACCTACAGCTGAAAGCATCCCACCAGCTAAACACCAAAGCTCTCGTACTGCATCTGTGAACCAAACACTGTCCTCCTGCAAGGGACATCAAAATTGAGGCACCAAGCCTTCCCAAGCACTGCCAACCGAAAGCTGTGCTTTAGTGAGTGTAAGCAGGAATCTGTTTCCATCTCACCACATGTCCTGCAGCCCAACCATCTGAAACTTGCCCTATGTCCGAACTCAGCGTCACTGCTGTAGGGCATACCCTGGGGAGGTGCAGGAGCCAAAAGCTGTCGCTTCCCTTCACAGGGAAGTCCATCATCACAGGTCATCTGCTCCACCTGCTCCATCAGCCCGGCAGGTCCTGTCTCTGCAGCCGTGCAAAACAAGGCTTACATCTCTTACAGACCTGTCGAGAAATATTTACAGCACACACGCATCTGTGTGCTATATAGTGTGGCACAGGTGTGAACTGCTGGCAATCTATTTGAAAATGTGCTATTTGATGTGAAATTGTATTAAATACCCTTATGATTAATAAACATCATATAAATGTAAGATATTGTGGGGCAAAATACATCACTGATATATTTTTATTTTATTACCTAGACTCACATCCATGTGTCTGAAAATTCTTGTTATGTCCATAAATATTACCCTGTTAAACCTGGATCTTGGTGTTACTGTGTTTATTCCATCCTAGTCTGCTCCCATTCTTCTTTTAATTACACAATCTAAGGAAAATTTACCTAACATTATGTTATTTTATGAGTCACAATTAATATTAAATCCAGACAGAACATCTTTTCTTTTTTTATGAAATGCAATAGGGAAGCAATTGGTATCTTGAACTATGATAAAGCTTTTTAAATGCATGTTGTCTCTCCTTACTTCCTTGCCTTTTGCTTACGTGCATTCAAAACTTAGTTGAGCCAAGATTTCTTTTTTTAATCATGCCAAAGCTTTACTGCTTTATTAAGAAAACTGATTTTTCACAGCTATGGAAGATTCCACTGTAGTGAATATCTTAGAAAGAAATACTCCAATTGGAATTGAAACAAAGAATTTACCTTCAGTGTACAGCTCTTTCAGAAAAACGCTGAGTAAAATTACAAAGAAAACTGGCAATATTCTCCCTAAATTTGTTTTGCAATGTATTACATTGTCTAAGTTAAACATGACAGTAAAATTAATCTGCTTACAGTATCAGTAATATTAACCTAGAAGAATATTTTTAAACAGCACTAGACTTTTTTCACACTTCCACAGCATGAGGAAAACCAGCAAATGTTCTCAAAACATTATTGACAAAACCAGTAGCATCACTAAAGATAGACTGAAAATATTCTAAAGTGTTTAGTAGTTATCTTTCTCAGAGCTCCTGCTGTCTTCTGATTTTTGGTAAACATGTGTGTAATTAAGCCAGTTGTATTTTCATTTGATGTAAACTCTCACCAGTCCAAACTTGCAGTGCGTGGCAAAGTGCCATCCAAAGCCTGCCATATTATACAACTGAAGATACTGTTGTTATTAATTAAATTCCAGACATTTAGGATTAGCGCAGGTCCTAGCTCACACTGAGTGCAAAAGCTACTCACATTGGCAAAAATGAGAGCATCTATTACTAAACAGCAGTTCAGGAGACCAAGGCTTCCTGTGTCCAGATGAGACAGCCTTCTGTGAGAAGAATTTCCAAGACAAACCCATGATAAGTTTAAACTGTCTGATTGTAATTCCCTACTGCCTTTCTGGATCTGACCCAAAGCCCATTTAATTCAGCTGGAGCCTCTCTGCTGACTTCAGCAGGCTCAGGATCAACTCCTGTGTAGTCTACACAGCAATGAGATTTTGCTCAAATTTGCTGCAGCTGAAAATGCTGCTTTCCCACCATTTTTATAGACATATATTAATATGGGGTAATAAAACATCCTTAGTCCGGGAAACACTGAGCTCGACACCCTGTTGTGCTAAGCTCAGTGGACGTGGAGGGGCAGACAGTACCACACAAACCTTAGCAGGCAAATGTTTATAAACTATTCAGCACCTTAATTTCCATTGATTTCCTTGGGAAATAAATATGTCTAATATTTACTCCTCTCTCTTATTCAGTCCTGCAGACTTGGAAACACCTTTAAAATTTTGCTCAGACAAACCTTGACTTTACCTTTAACTCCTGTTGACTTCAGTGGTGACTGAGTCTTCCACAGCAGACAGGATCAGGCTTTGTGTGTCTCCTGTGCGTTGCTGAAGCTGAAAGCAGATAAATAACATTTATCAGTGATATAGTTCCCCATTTCTCACATGTGAAAAACAAATATGTTCACATTTCAAAGTACTATTACACCACTGCTCTGAGTGCTATATTTACACTTGAGTGCATTCAGAGAACAGTCTTTAAGAAATACTCTTATGTGTTTGTAAGAATGAAAGCTGGGCTTCATGTTTAAATTCACTATATTGAAGGAATAGCTCCACTGTGCAGAAGGGAAAATTTAATTGCAGTACGTGCTCCTAGTCCTTTTGCAAACCCTTTGGTTACTGTTGCATCTTATTCCAGAATTTTTACTTACTATCTTAATTTCGCAGGTGTTCTCAACAAGTGGTGGGCTGCAATTTTGTTTTGATGAGCGTTTTCAGATACTGCGGGAAAGATTGCGGATACTGTGGCTATTGGAACCAATGGGAATATATCGCTGTATACCCATCATGGTGAATGGAACAGGCTTTTACTTCCTTTTGGAGAGCCCTCAAAGGAAATGAGTGCAGCTGTGTCTTTTCTGACTCCACAACAACGGGGACGTTACAAAGTACGTGGTTACTATCTGCTTCCAGACACAGAAGATATTTTGTGCTGTGGCTGCACTATCGTGCAGAATTTTCCCTGAGGCATACGTCCAGCACAAGATGGTTCCCATGTCCCACCTCAGCTTTAAACCATACTGTAACTGGAGAAAATGTCTCACATACGTTACCACAGTGAGATATTTATCCAGCCCGAGAACCTCCCACGAGATGTCCTCTAAACTGCTCCTTCCCACCGCAGAGGCTTTCAAAGCCCCAATACCTTTTCCCTTTCCCCTTTTTCTTCTAGCCTCTCACCTGACTTCCCACCACTGCACCCACTCAGCTCACCCACGAGGACCTGCAGCTCCCCTTCCTGAGAGGCAGCAGCAATAACAGCCACCGATAAAGGCTTGGGTTTATCTTATTTCTTAATTTCAGATGTTTTCTCAGCCCACCCTCTACATAGCATTACTCCCTGCGAAGAATGAATCTAATTCCAATTGTTTAATTTGTCATGAAGATCTGAAAATGTGTGTGGACACCCTATTCCTGGTGCATCTTCTCCAGAAAAACCCATCTTGATGTTCTGTTCTGGCACCAGATGATGGGAATGGCAAAATATGTGGAGCAGCTCAGTGAGCCACCAGCCTCCTGATTATTATGTTGTGTCTGGGAGGGCTCTGAATGAAGATACAAAGACAAAGCCAGTTTAAGGACCTCAGAATTGGGGGTGGAATGGAATTTCACCGCAAGGAGGATGGGCCAAGTTCTTGTTGCTCTAAGGAAAGGGCATCTTGTGAAGAGCAGAAGTGATGCAGTTGCTAATGAAGCATACTTGTTTATTCCCACATACTCCTTTGACTCCCTCAGCAGTTGCAGCACCCAGCAAAACTTCCCAGGCCCTGAAGAGGCGACAGAGTAACTTCGGATTTTTTGTTTTCACCAATGATTTGCTGTCAGCGGCCATCTGCCTACCTTGCCCGTGCCTACTGCTCTCTGTAAGAAATAGGGTTTCACACTGTGCTTTTGCAAGGCTTTGTTCTCAGTTAGAAATGATGGTATGACAAAAAGAAATAGTCATGAGGTGGGGCAATTTCTGGCTTTTCGGATTTTGGCAGAAAAATAGTTTTCTCAAAAAGCACGTACATTTTTCTGAAAATTATTCAGTTTTTACTGAGATTTTTTTTATTATTTTTTAAATTTCAACAATATTCACATTAATAATTGCTGGCTTCTGAGACTTCTGCCTCCCTTTAGCGGATGCATCTTTCATTGCTTTGAGAAGCAACACAAACAGAGGGGCTTCAGTTTTCCCATGTGAGCATTGCATAATTGCAAAGAAGTTTCTTTTCATGTTCGGCCTTTCTGGAAAGGAACTTCTATTATCAGCCATCCTGCGTGAACAATGATACCAGAAAATTCCGAGGAAGTTCTGGTTAAACTCATCCCGCCTTAATGGGATAAGAAAATGACAGTGACACCCCTCAGCCAACGTATACAAATCAAGAAGGCAGTGCGCTCCTTTCTGTTGGAGCGTGTGAAAACAAAGACTGAAATATGGGCAGGCAGATGCAAAGAAGTTAAAAAAATTAAGATTAATTTTAAAAATCTTTAAAGAAGATACACAAACCATAACCATGAATATAAATTTCATAGTCCTTTATTATAGGTCGAGATCAATTTTGAACTATTGGAGTTAAGAACTGGTCTTTTCCACAGATGGCTTTGTTAAAACCCAGTGCACTGAGTTTCTCTCCTTTTGAGAATTATAATCTACAAACTCCGATACAAAATTAAACCCAGTTCCTAACTTCAGTTCCTTGGCTTTTATTTGTCTACCTCTAAAAACCATAATCTCCAGTATATCCTGGTATCTTGATGTAATAAGCGGACTTAGCTCCTAACCACTTGCTGAAATAACCTGGCTGCCCACATTTCCTTTGGGGCACTGAGTCACACATCATGGTGGGTCCTGGAGGAAAGAGCAACAAGACAACTCAAACCGAGGACCACAGGAGTCTGTACAGCACCTCAGAGAGGTACCACGCTCCTTTATCCCAGAATCTGGCCTCAACAGGTCTGAGTTCACAAAATAAACACACAAATTCCTGTTTTTCCAGCTTTTTATACACCCTCTCTGTGCAACCCCAAACATTTAGAGAGGGACGCTCATACAGGTAGCTTGAAAATCCCGCAGCAAGCAAGTGTGCTGCTTATCGGCTGATGCTCGGCAGACAAAAAGCGGGCCTATGGCTAACGCTGTAAAGCTACAACTGCTCTGATAAAATGATACAGGGTCTGAGTGAACTTGAGCACTGGAACCCTGTTTGCCCACACAACTTTTTTGTCCCTGATTCTGCTTTTGGCTCTGCATTTAAATGTGTGACATTTTCAGGAAATCTCTAAAATTTTCACTACGTTTTTTTTTAATACTTTGGATGTATAAAAGTTGTGGTTATTGAATTACCCATCCAGCATTTGAATTTCAGTCTTTGCTGAGCTAAAAGACCTCATGTTTAATGCATAAGCACTGGCCTCTATTCTTGTCTGTCTTTGGTCCCTCCCACATCTTCTTACATCAGTGAGTGGTGCAGGACAGACTGCTGTGATTCCTGTCTTGCCACTCTTCACATGAACTGTAGCCCTCAGCCAGTTAGAGCTAGGAAACTTCACAGACTGAAAATGTAGCCCTCTTCACATGCTCAAATGTTTCCCTCTCATCACACTGAAACACATGGTAAAAACACTGGAAAAAAATAAATAAGGGGATTTTCAAGCAAAAGAGAACACCACCTCTCTTAACTTCAAACTAACACTTCTGCTTACCCCCAGATGGATGCCAGCAGCATGCTTTGCACCCATAGCATCTCATTGCCACTAGCAGTTGTAACTAGAGACCCACTTCACAGCTTTTTGGGGGCAGTTTTGTAGATCACAATGCTTTAGCCCTGAGGAAAAAACCCTCTGCTCTTTGCCTTAGGAAATTTTTACATTGCACATGCCTCCTTTTCCCAGTTCCATTAGCTGTGTAGATTTGGTTGCAGGTTGGGGAGGGGAACTGATAAATACAGCACAAAGAAAGGAGGGATTGCTTTCAGCAATAATCGCTCTTCTAATAGATGCGGATGCCCACTACAATGCTCTGGTCTCTTCTAACAGTCACCTCAACAGCTCAAGGCAAACCAAACTCCTCACCTCGTTCTCCTCACGTTCTCAATAGCAGAAGCAGCATTCATGGCGTAAGGAGGACACATTGAAATGGAACTGGATAAAACACAGACAGTTAAATTAGTGTATATGTAACCTCTACATCCACTTGCAAAAGAGGCAGTTGAGAGGGCAAGAGATCTTTCAGTATGTGCTTTTAGATGGCATCTGGTTTCATATAAGTCTCTAATATGGAGACAGGACAAAGGAGACTCAAATAAGACATAGCTACTGAACATCACCAAAGCAATAAAGTCAAGGAGCATAGCTTGGACCCAAGTATCAGAAGTTATATTCCCTGAATATTCTTAGAAAGAATAAAAATTACTTTATTTGATCCTTTTGTCTATGTGTATGCAAACAATCTGTCCCTTCATCTTGTAACATGGGATCTTGTACTGAAAGTAGGTTGTTCCTCACTAAGTAAGTCTTGCTTTAAAATTTTCATGTCTCAAGAATCATGCATGTTTCTTTGAGCTCCTGGAATTCATTATTAAAAAAAAAAAAGAATATGTAAATTATGAATGTTCTTAAATGGGTATCACATATCGGAAACCAAGCAGGAAATGAAATGGGTGAAAAGAGAAAGCTAAAAATTAACAGGAGACCCAATCAAAGTTTGCAAGTAACCCTTCAAGTTCTTGTGAAATGAGTCAATACAATTTCTCTAACTCCATTTCATCCACTCTTTTTAAGTCAAGACATTCTGGAACACTGAATATATTCAAAAGGTGGAACAAACTGCCAAGCCTGTCAAGAAAGAAATGGGATTTTCTAAAGGAAATCATTAAATGCAATTATTGAGCTCATAGGTCTAGTGAGAATTCCTCAAAGGAAAGTTTCTTTCAGTGTTTCAATAACAGACAAGTTACTTGCAGAAATAACAAATCCGTGGAGTGGGTATCAAGATGAGATCAAGAGAGAGATGTTGGTTTGGTCCTCAATTTCAAAATGTCACTTTGTTCAAATAAAAAAAAATGTAGAAGTTGCAGTTGCTTTTTTTAACAGAGTGGCAGCACCTTCCTCCAGTTTTCATCCACTTTTAGTTCATATTTTTGTTCCTTCTGAACAAAGAAGGGCAATTAAGACAATTAAGAAAGACAGTTGAGTATTCAGTGTACCAAACCAAAAATTAGATTTGTAACAGACCAGAGAAATTCAAAGTTCTGGGAAGGAATTTGTCCTAGAAATACAACTTTGCTCTTCATCAAAGGAACTCCTTCTGGTTTTGTACTTATTTGTTGTATTTAAGTACTTTTAGGATAGGGTATGCCAAAATCCTATTTGCCTTAATTAGTATTTAAGGTCATTCTGTCTATAAGAAATTTAAAAGCTTGCATTAAAAACATCACTAGTTGCTAAACATTTCTATGCAGAGTTATTACACTGTCACACTTGCAAACAATGTGCTATTTATACTAGAAAGACTGAAAAATTTTAATCTGGAATGCCTCTATCTTCTAAAAAGCTGCTTCTTGCTTTGCACCTAGCCTTAAAATATTCACAGATCATATATGACTAAAAAGTCTGAACTTGAGTAAAAATTGATTCATCTGAAAAAACAACCCAATTCCCATCAATCAAAATGAAAAGGTAATTTTCAAGATGAATATTCCATAACCACTTTGGGAAATCAAATGTATGTGTGCCAGAAACTTAAAACTTAATATAATTTATTCTTTCTGTGTTATTTTAGTACTCTTACGGGTAAGACCTACAGTCTTGGGAGCCTATAATGAACTGTAAAACAAAATATATAAAGGCAGGCTAACTGGAGGTCTGAAATAAAATTGGAACTTCTATTTCTAGAGTGGCCAAAAGAATGCATTGGAAAACTGTTTTTTTATAATTCACTTCTTAGAAATCAAATTAATTTAATAATCTGTAGACAACAAGTTACTAAAACAATCAGTATAACAATTCTAATAAAACTTCATCAGCTTCTACTAATATGGAAGAGAAAGAAAAAGGCCTTTTCTGCTTTATTAGCTGTTGGATGTCAGGCCATTTCGGAGTTGAATGCAATCAGGAAGAAATTTTGATTTTATGACGTATGTTTCTTTGAGGTAGGCTTTCTTATTTACAATGCAGCCTATATAAACCTTTCCTAGCATGATTTCTAACCATGCTTTCCTAGTCAGTCTTTTCATCTGTGCCCCAAAAGATGGCTTCTTTCCTGCTCTCCTTGCTTTCAGTTCCCTCCCAAAACTTTGCTCATGTTGCTTCTTTACTGTCTTTTTTCCCTGCTTTCTAAGCCTACTAACACATACTCAGAAAGGATATATTTTGACAAGAAGCTGACTTAGTTACCTTAAGATGTATTCTGGCAAATACATTAAGGCAGCATAATCTAGCACTGCCACAGAAGGAAACAAAATCAATCTGCCACTTAGTTCTGCCCCGGAGTCAGCTTCCCGTGTTCCAGCTGGTCCATGAAATTGATAAGGGAACTCTCCCAGTTGAAAAATAACTCTGGAAAGTTATTCATTTAGACCAATGTCTAAATGTACTTGCTGTGTGGGAGCACAAATGCTCACGTCATCCCAAAACTGGAGTGGTGCAGGAACAGAGAATACTCTACAGATGGTTGGAGTAGGCTGGATAGCGTCTTTTGGTGGACATGTCATTTCACAGGACCTTAAAGTAACCACCCATCTGCAGCTTTAGTTCACAATGAAGAGGTGTCTAAACTTCAGAGGTGTTTTGTATTTTTGAAGACAGCTACTGTGGTAATAATTTTATCTATGTGAGTATGCACAGAACATATTTGGCAGCAGTTGCCATTAACTTTCAGGATTAAAAAAATGCAAGGAGTAGAACTGAAAAAAAAATAATAATCATAGAATCATATAATGGCTTGGGTTGGAAGGCACCATCAAAGGTCATCTAGTCCAACCCCGCCCTGCAGTGAGCAGGGACACCTTCAACTAGACCAGGTTGCTCAGAGCCCCATCCAGCCTGGCCTTGAATGTTTCCAGGGATGGGGCTTCTACCACCTCTCTGGGCAACC
>JAVKLA010000026.1:1012343-1047443 GCA_034782735.1 Sagittarius serpentarius
ATCCATACCTCTCCAATTTGGAGAGAAGGATGTTGTGGGGGTCATGTCAAAGGCCTTACAGAAGTCCAGATAGATGATATACGCATACATGTACACAGATGTTTTGTATGACCAGCCCTGGAGAAAGAACTATAGTAATAATATATATAAAGTGTTTTCAGAACACACTTGTTTCTTTCCCAAACATGTCAACGTGGATCTTTCCTCAACATGGATCTTTCCTGTTGCTTCTTTTTCTTATTATCAGGCCTGCAATATACATCTCTGACAATGGAGCCTAAACGAAATCTTTTATTTTTCTGCAAGTTGGTGACAAGGAATAATCTCCTTATTTTGTGTGGCTAGTGAGTTCATTAGTCACTCTAATAAAGTCACTCTTCCAGCCCCATTTCCACAACCATGATTTCTTTTTCAGATTCCAGGCTCCTTTTTTATAGGTAACTTTGCTTTTATACCTGAGGACCAAGTGTGTCCTATCCACTGTCTCATGTTTCAGGTTGAATCAAGACCCTTCCCAAGGTTTCCTGAGCTCATTTTCATCGTAGAAATGTGAAATCTGTTTTGCATTTACTTTAAGACTCCCCATGCAACTTCGTATGGGAAGAGTTTTTCCAATATGTCCATTGTTTTCCTCACATTTCCTGTTGTTGTGAAGTAAGCTTGTTCAATTTTAAATTATAAAATTCAGTATTCGGGAATTGCTCAATTTCCTAGGCTCCCCACTGGAACTTCACACACAGCACTAACAGACGTCCTGAGTTCATGCTCAAACCTGAGATGTGTCAGGATATGTTTTGTACTGCTCACTCTCTGTTCTTCAGTAAGCTACTAAAGGGAGCACAGTATATTTAGTCTTTCTGTCTCTTGGTCTGGTCTACAAAGCTAGACAGCTAAAGGTGGGATTGAATGCAGCCTGAACAGTCAGGTTGTGGGATATGCACAAATTCAGTGGAACACAAAACTCTTATAAACCTGTTGAGGTATTTTTCAGGATTTATCCTTTAACCTCTGCAGAACTCATTTCAGATTCCTTACAATGGATATTTGTATGATATAAGTTAACTTCAGGACAGAACCACAACTGTTAAAAACATAAATCCAGGTTTGCAAATATCTTAGCCCATGCCTTGAAAACTGTCATCACTTTTTGATTTATTTTAGGGTTGCAAGGCCACCTTCCCCCATTATAAATGTTCCTATACCTGCTGTTTATTCTACTCTGTAGTTTCCTCACAAGCACAACCATAAGACTACATTTAGTTCAGCCTTCGCAGTGTTCATTTCCCACTTAACGCAAGTGTCAAGAAGTATGGAACTTAACTTGCCAGTGATTTATAAGTATGAAATTCAGGTTTGTCCTTTAGTTGTAACCCTAATTAATCAGTATCAGTAATCCTGATACTCAGGAGTATCAGGAGTGTACCTGTGTGTATATCAAGTGCACTTAAGCCACTAATTCCTTGGGTGGTTCAGAAACTCCCCAGCTAGTCATCTGCATAGAAGAGATAATAACTTGGTCTCAGACAATAGATCAACCTAAAGTTAGGTGACTGACTGAACTCTGTGCTACCTTCACAAATGTTTGACTAACAGATACAACAGCTCTCTAGCTGGGAACTTTGGGCACATCTAGAGATTACCCAGCTAGGTCCTGCTCTGTTAGTCCAATTCTTACGCTTTAATGTGTTAAGCATCCTGGTTACACTGTCACAGAGATGCCCAGGTGTCCTGGTTTTGGCTGGGATAGAGTTAATTGTCTTCCTAGTGAAGTGGTGGGGCTTGAACCCTAAACCAAAGTTGGCCTCTAGATGAATCTCACAACCCAACAATATATCTAACATGCATAGTGTTAATCCCCTATGTAGTGTACTACTGATCTACTTGAGTATGAATATATATATATATTGATGCTAATCTATAGATAGGGAAACTCCCCTGGCTTCCTCCTTAGGCCCTGGCCAGGCCTTGGGCAGAATCCAATAGGGAGGGTGACACCAGATGTTTCGCACTTGAAGCTTTGAAAATGTTTTTTCAGACATATAAAAGCTGGACACTCTTGCAGCAACTTTGGACACCTCACCTACGAGTGGACGCACTGCGCAGGACCTCCCAATTGCCAGGACAGGCTCTCCAAATCCTCACTGCAACCGGGGCTCCCCGGATGGTTGCTCATCCATCCTGTGGATCTGGATGATGGTAAAGTATTAGGGCAATTGGTGATGTCTCTCTCTTCATCACTATGATCTTTCCTATGTAGTAATGATTAGATGCATTACCTGGTATTCCTCTTATTGCTTATTTGCTGTATAATATTTCTCTTATTGTTTATTTCCCGTATTATTGGGTTAACAGTAAAATAAGCCTATTCCTTCCACTCTGGTGTCTGAATTTAATTAATAGCCTCGACCAGCAAAATACCTAGTAGCTGGTACAGTGCTGTGTTTTGGGTTTAGTATGAGAGGAATGTTGATAACACCCTGATGGTTTCAGTTGTTGCTAACTCGCGTTTAGACTCGGTCAAGGACTTTTCAGCTTCTCAGGCCCAGCCAGCAAGAAGGCTGGAGTGGCACAGGAAAATTGGGAGGGGACACAGCCAGGACAGCTGACTCAAACTGGCCAAAGGGGTATTCCATACCATGGGACGTCATGACCAGTATATAAACTGCGGGAGTAGGCTGGGGCAGATGGCTCGCTACTTGGCAGCTAACTGGGCTTCAGTTGCCAAGTGGTGGGCAATTGCATTGTGCATCACTTGTTTTGTAAACTCCAATTCTTTTATTGTTATTATTGTCACTTTATTATTGTTACTATCATCCTTATTATTTTCTTCCTTTCTGTCCTATTAAATTGTTCTTATCTCCACCCACGAGTTTTACTTTTTTTTCCCCTGTCTCCCCCATCCCACTGGGTGGGGGCAAGTGAGTGAGTGGCTGCGTGGTGCTGAGTTGCTGGCTGGCGTTAAACTATGACATCAGGCAATTCCTTCTCCATAACTGATCAAAAAGTGCATAGATAAGTTAATTATAAACACTCAATAGAAACAGTTCCTGCACATAACAGTCTTTTGTATGTAATTAGGTTATTTAGGAGACGTTTTTATGTAGTTTAGATAATTAGTAGGAATGAGTTATGCATGACCTGAGCAGTCATGCAGGACCATGTCCAGCTGGATTATGAGAACTGAGCAGAACAGTGATTTGATTAAACTCACCTGATCAAGCTGAAAACATCATTGCAAGGACTCTTGCAACTGAGACTCCTTTTGACACCAAACAACGACCAAGCATTTAGTTTGAGAGATCTAATTCCCTGTGCAAGCATTACGTCTTGCTGGGAGGTTTTCTGTAACAGGATCAGAGTCCTACTAATTTTCAGGTGTCTGCAAGTGTCTGGGAAGATGTCTCGTTTTGCCATGCCCAATTTCCTTTGTCAGAAGAAATTCTTATCTGACTGATGCTGTGCTTGATAAGGTAAATTGCCCATTTTGGGATTAAAAAAATTATTTTTGAGTTTCAGTTTCAGCATAGCAGCCCATCACAGGCCACAGGTATCCTTAACCACATAAGAACATTGCTTTAAATGGCCAGAGGCCAAGTCTTGTGGTGAAAATTGATTTGCCCAGTCTTTTGAGTTCAGTTAAGCTTGCCAATACCCACTGTCAGTTTCCATTAAAAACTGATGAACCTGTCATATCATTTTTTGTAGCAATGGATAAGAATATTTAAAGTGACTTCATCTGGTTTTCTAGAGTCTACAAGTAATCCATTGCCGTCATCTCTTTGCTTGAGCAAAATTACACAGGTCAAAGACCAAACTGTAGTCTCCAGCATGTCTTCCTGATACATTTAATGGCCCTTGTGGGAAATGTACAACCATGGCATTAATAATGCTCAACAGACAGACTTTTCCCAGAAATGCAGGATTTCAGCAGAATGATGAAATAAATCCGCAGTAAAAGAGAGCAACATTCAGGAAACAGAATTTGGGCAAAACCAAGAAATGGTCATATATCCTGCTGCATAATTTCAGAGCACAAAGACATCTCTGGAAACCAGTGTACATTACAGGACATTGTAACATATCCTTCAGTGCTATCTTTGTAGAATACTGAAAATGCAAAATCTGGAAAATTGCAAACACTTTGTTCCGTTCTCTGGCCTGCCTACCCAAATGTGTTCTCCACAGTCTGCACGATCTTACTTCCATGATCAATATAAGGTTTTATAACCATAAAGATTTATAGTACCATAGAACATTTTCCTAGGAAAACTCTTTTTAAGTGTACTGAGAAGAATTATGTGAGCTGGACAAGCCAACAAATAATGTACCTGAATTTTCTTTAGGTTTTGGAAAGTTGGCAGCATTCAGCACGCCACTTCAACTTCAGTTACAGAAAAGGTCTCTATGGTATATTTTAGTCTAAAAATAAGAGTATCTGTTGAAGTGAAAGTTTTCTAAAAAGTGCTATAAAATAAGTTGAAAGGCCTCAGAATTAATCCAAAGAAAGAAATCTGCATCTCATCTTTCTGTTCTTGCTACACATACTATGGGGTAAAGAATACTCTACACAAACAAGAGTCCAGAGAAAAAAAACAATGCAAAGGACCCTTTATAAGGAGTAAAGGTAATGGAAACTGACTTTAAGAGATGAAGGCTCTTGCTTTGTTTTGTTTCTGGAAGAAATGAGAAGCTACAAACCTCCAGAACAGTGGTACAGAAAAGTGGTGTCTGTAGTAACCTTTGGAGAGCTTTGGCTTTAACAAAGCATTTCCATTACTTGATGAGTTCACCAGAAGATAGGTCTAATCCAATTGTGATGTAATTCAGTTGAAGTCCATGGAATAATTCATTTGTACCTTTCTCTCCCCTGCTCCTTTCTTGCTTTGTTCACTTTTCTCTTTCTCCCTGTCCTTTACTCATCCAGCCTCAGTTATCTCTCTAGATACAGCTCTACACCACTCACCATGGTGCAAGAGCTATGCTTTGCCACCTCCTCCCAAATCTGATCCTCCCTTTCAGATCCAGATCTGTCTCTTCCTGTGATTTATTTCTAGATAAGAATTTTATATCCTACTAACAAATACACTGACAGGTCCAAGAAAGATTAATGTTTTAGAAAGGTAAGGCATTTCAAGGTATCAGAGAAACATGTCCAGCTTTAGCTAGCAGGCAAGAAAGGGATTCTGCTACCAGCTGTGGTAATTTTCACTTCTGCATTTAGAAGTGTTATTATTAAGGCTGAGGCTGTAGAAAAAGATGCTGGTGCTCAAAGAAAGCCTGTGTCTGAACAGTTTGTGGCTATGTCTGCTCTAGTAGCTGTCAAAGCACAACATGAACCTGTAAGTTCTCTGAATAAATGACAGAGTAGAATGAATGAGATCTAAAGACTAAAACTAAATGGACATAAGGTCCTGCTATCTCAGACTGAAGTGCAACAGTGTTCCAGTGGCATAAGTTTATATAAACTACAAATTTTGATCTACTGAAAATCTGTTATCATGTCTGTCATCTTAGGTCTTCTTTCTACATCTGATATGTCAAATTCCTCTGGTTACTCCTCATATTATAATGACTTTCATCCTCTGATTGACAGACCTATCTATCCCCACCCATTCTTGCCACATTGCTTGCTGAATGTGTTCACAGTGGGCCAGACTTATTTCCCTCAGCTAATCAGTCTCCCCACTTGCATCCTACTATGAATAACGGGGCATGACAAGTTGATCAGAGCCAAAATCTTTTTGGGTACGTTACATTAAGAATAGAGGCCCAGGTATGACCAAATGGATTTGTGATTTCAACAGCTGAAGCTTAAAGACCTGAGTATCTCCTAGAGAATGAACTGCAAAATGAAGAGAAGCTTGCATATCAAAGAAAACACTGAAGGATACTATATAAGCATTAAAAACTCTCACCTTCAGGGGATTCTTAGCCACAAACAGGCAATAATGGAGGTAAGTTATAGGCATCCTGGAGAACAACTTCAAGTGTCAGGTCAGAACCATCACTGAGCTCTAAAATTGTTCAAGCTTCCTGGCTTAAAAGAAAGTCATAGTACAGTGCAAGCCTGGAAAGGAATCATCATGTAACTGGGAGCAAAGAAGTAAGTGAGTAGGATCAGATATATGATACATTTCAGCAGTTTCTGCCTAAGCCCTAGTTTTCATGACTGTCATGGATGAACGGGTTGAAGTAGACTGTTTCATAAACGGTGGCTCAAGACATAGGGCAGAAACTAACTTGTGCTAGAAAGTGGAAAAGTAACTCAAGATGTTTGATAAGGAACAGCAATAACTTGGACAGTGCAGTCTTTCACAGGAAATCTGTCATCATGTCAAGGCTTTCAGCACCTGGACCCTGAAACAAACCTAAGAGGTTTATGCCTGAAATTTGTATCCTGCATGTGCTTAGACATCTACATCAGGGCTAGAGACAGGCATCTTTTTGAAACTGGAACTAAAAGCCTAAATTTGCTTCTTCCTC
Source organism: Sagittarius serpentarius (assembly GCA_034782735.1). Classification (NCBI taxonomy): domain Eukaryota; kingdom Metazoa; phylum Chordata; class Aves; order Accipitriformes; family Sagittariidae; genus Sagittarius; species Sagittarius serpentarius. The sequence continues at coordinate 1,018,827 of JAVKLA010000026.1, forward strand.
CTTAACAAGAGCATAGTCAGGGCATTCAGCTCAGAGAACAGAAGCAAGAGGATCCTCTAAGTTATTCCTTCCTTTTGTCTAAAAATTATCCTATATAAGTTTGATTCTGATACCGGAGTTATATTTATGACCAAATTTCATTGCTACTAGACTGTAGTTGCACCCTTTTTCCTACTCCCCTACCTCCAGAAACTTTTCTTTCTTTGTTACATTGTGATCCCATGTCTAGAGCAGGGACTGGGAAAACCCTCATGCATTTTCTCATCAGCTCGTGGTTGGGCTGCTTTTGTGCTCTGGAGTATGGGGTTCAAATGCCTTTTTCTTTTCATGTTACAGTATCTTGGGCATCTGATCAGTATAGCTAACATCTTTCTGAACTGCTTTTTCAGAGCTACATGCAGTTTTATGTGAAATGTTCTTGGGTACCTAAGCATTGTGTGGAATGGATTCCTTTCTCTGTAATGAGAACTAACATCTGTGATATGTTTGAAGTAATTTCAGACCTTCACTGCTAGATTCCATAGCAGACATATTACTGAATCATTAAACAAAAAGACAGATAGTCTAGAATAAGCATAATAGCATATAATAAATAAAAGATTTAGTTTTTTTTCCTTATTCAAGCTCTATAGGATGGAAACTAATTTGTCATAGAAACTATAAAAATAAATTAAATTAATGAAAATTATTAATAAATCTTCTGCAGATTTCAATGGCTTTGTGAAAAGTGATTCTAAAGGAAACAACAATTTTGTAGCAATCAAATAATTTCATTAACAAACATTGTGTACTTTAAAGAAGGACTTCCTAAAGACTGCAAATTGATACCTTTGAAAGTGGATGTTGATAAATTAGGAAGTCAAACACTATTTAATTAGATCATCACAGACAGTGTGTGTACTTAATATTTAACAGATTCACATAATCCTCTCTGTTTAAACTGAGATACTTGGCAAATAATGCCAGACAAAAAAATAAAAAAACCACAAAACCAACAAAACCCTCCCCTGTTAAATCAGTACCTTTTTATGCCAAATCTGTTTCCCAACTTTTCAAGTGCATGTCTTAATATACAACACACCAGTAATCTCTAACAAGCTCTCTACAGTAATTTTGGCTGATAAAAGATTTGTATAATTTATAGTCTGAAAGTGCTCTGTATTGCTGAGTAAGATCTGTTACTATAGCACCTACACTGTCTCCAAGACAGTGAATTTGAAACATCTGTGTAATCTTTGTGTGGTATGTAGAAACTCATCTTCATGCACATAATCTATCTCAGGGTAAGAAGGAAAGGGGAAATGGAGAAAGTGCTAGCAAGATGGGTGACTGGTGCCACAAAATATTGATGTAATACTGTAACTTGGACATGATCAGAAAGATGAGGCAAGAAATGAGATATAAACAACAAAGGACATAAAAGGTAAGAAGAAATACCCTGTACATTGAAACAGCTGGAAAGAAAAGAAATTAGTCAGTTTGCAACTCAACAGGAATGTCAGGTGATACTTGAGACTGTTCAAGTGTTTTATGCCTTCACCCTTCAGTCTTCACTAAGTCATTCAGTAGGGATCTGTCAGGCAGCAAAGACCTTTAGCAGCACTGACAAAGATATAACTAAACCAGGGAGAGGAAATATTAAGGCATATTTGAGAAAGGTGTTGACTGGGCCCAATGAAATTCATCTAAAACAGACTTAGGAAAATGGCTCACGTAAACTCAAAGTTTCTAGCATTTGTCTTTGACCCCATAGAGTATGACAATGCTTTTCTTTAAAAAGTAAGAAATGGAGGAACAGAGGAATAACACACCAGTTGGTTTAACTTCATATTTCAAAAACACAGCAAAAAATCTTTGTAAACACACAGAAGAAAACAAGGTATTACATAGCCACCAATATCAATTTGTCAAGAAGAAGTTGTATCAGACTAACTTAATTTATTCTTACAAAAATGTAACAATCTTTGTGGATGGGTAATATGCAACAGGCAACAACTGTCCTAGCTGACATTCCCATAAGCAAGTAAGGGAAGCAAACAAGTCTGTTCTGAATTTGATAGTACATGTATTTTCATTAATGATAATGGATTAGAGAGTATACACAGTACATTTCAGATTATCTCCATGCACACTAGAAGACATAATTAAAAATTACCTTGACAAGTGAAATAAGTGTTGTGAAAAAACTAGTATTTAACTCAAGAAAACCAAAAGCAAAGTCCTACGATGGACAGAAATAATCAGTTGCGCAAATATAGACAAAATCCTCCTGGGACTGTGAAGGGGCAAATGCTGCATATAAAACATATGAAGTAATCCTTTCACATTAGTCAGTGCTGTTAAGGTCTCAAATGGTGTACATTTTTTGGCGTGGGACAAAAAAATTGTTAAAAGAACCTACACAAATCATCAGCAATCTAGAAAATACGTCCTTTGAGAAAAGATTTGAAAAAGCAGCGATGATAAATTTAGAAAATAAAAAGAAACAAATCAGAGGTAAGACAGAAATGAGTCTTCAAATAAATAAAAGATATCTACAAATACAAAAGGTCAGAAATAATGAACTTAGATTGAAGAAAAAGAATTTAGAATAAACAATAGTAGAAGTGACCTAGCAATCAGAGCAGTTAAGCTCTAGAACAGATTATCCAAGTGACATTATGGTATTTCCAGATATCTGTCAGACATGACAGAAGGGCTGATTTGCCTGTGTGGAGAGGGGTGGCACAGTGGGCAACAGACAAGAGAACCATGCAAAGCCCCTTCCAACTCTTGCTTTCTACAAGTTTCTAAATCTATTGCTTAAATCCTTAAAAACTGGTCTTCAGAAAATGCAGTGTAGAATGGTCTCAATTAGCTGGTTTTTTCCTTGAAGTGAGCAACTTTAGCAGAATGAACCAAAATCTGAAGACTGGAAATATGTCTGGGAACCACACCGCACTTATCATCTTTGTTTGCCAACTCAGCATCTCTGATGATGCCTGCAAGGAGGAAAGGGGATGAGATGTGAGAATAACAGTTCTAGGCTCTGAATTTTTGCTGCTCCTCTTTTCTCTTAAGGCAGAAACTGTTAATGCAAGGGTGCTGAACTGTACCAATAGCTGTACACAGAATATCAGAAATAAACACACATTTCACCAAACTGTAAGCCAAATTCACTAACTTGATTTACGTCATTCTGATCATTAAAAATGGTGCTGAGTAGTGAGACCTCAATGCTGAATTTTACTATTCACTCACTATTCAGTATAATGAAGTCTGGCAACTTTAAACATTTTTATTTACAGAAGGGGGATAGAGTAAACAACTGACCTGCAGTCCTTCAATGTGGTGAGCACCTGTTGAAAGTTTTTGATTCCAGCTTGACACTGGCAAACTGACACTGTTCACACTTTTAAGCTCTGGAGACTTCAAAGGAAACAAGTTTGCTGGTGTTGGCCTTTTCCTAACAAAATATCTTCTGCATGTCGTAAAATTATCCTACCATGTTTACCTCACTTTTGATCAGCCACAGACAAAGCACCAAGGAATCATGCATGGGAAAGCAACAAACAACACACGTTACTGGCTTCTCCATAGTCTACGTCTGTCAAACGATTCCTTGTGTGACTATTAAAATCCAAGGAAGGATAAGAAATAAATAAATGAAGCAAGTAGGCTGTGAGGGAAGAAGTGGATGAAACCGTATGAGCACTATTGCCTGTTTTTATAAACTCAGTATTCTGGAATGCTAGCTGTTAACTTTTTGTTTGAAGTATAAATAGTATATTTATTAATAAAAATTATCTTTTTCATTATGACACTGTTTTGTTTATACAACTGGTGGAGCTCAAGGGTGTGGTATGAATTAATGTAATGAATATGATTTCTAAGAAGAAATCAAGTGAGTATTTGCCTCTGTCCATTACTGGGTTTTTGCAGTCTGCAATATTTTGCTGTAATAAAATGCGTCCTCTGTTTGTTATTGTGCCTAAGAATGGTTACAGATTTTAAGCATAAACAGAAGATTGTGGTTTCACTGAGGACCAAATAATCACTAAGTATTTTTTTCAAATGGCAATCGTGTGCAAAATATTTCTTCCTTACATGCCTTTGAATTTCAATTTTTTGAGACACCAAGCATTCTGCTATCTAGGTGGAGACTCTTTTGTACATCCAACTGAATGTAAATCAATAAATAGTTCAGTAGATGAGTAACTCTGACATGATCAGACATGAATTTTGGAAAATATCTTCTACATCTTGGCACGTGAGGTCTGTAAAAAAACTTCAAAAGTACAACTGAATGTTACCCTGGGGATCATTTCATCTCTCAAACACGCTTCAAGTATTTGTGTCAATCACCTGGTTTTTTTGAGCAGCTTTGGAGATGGAATGCAAAATACATCATCAAATCTAGATCTTGGTTATTGCCTCAGGTCTGGATCACCAAAGTGTCACCAGTTTATGTAAGCTGGGAGGCCATCCCAGTTCCTTCAGCAATAGCCAGTTTCTTTTCTCAGTCATTTATGTGTGGCTCTAGACAGATTCAAGCAAATGTAGCTATGCCAGGTCTAGATTCCACTCCACTGACCTCAGCATCATTCCTCCACATTTCCATCAGCATAACAGATAAAAATATCTGCTCCTCATGTAATTTGGACGTTATACCCCAGGTGCACTTCTGGTTTGCACCTGGTGAATGCCACAAGGATCTCAAAAAGTGTATCGAACACTGTCCTCCACATCTGAGACACAGTGTATAGGCTCTTGCCTGTTCTGTCATGGGTCTGAACTCTCCACCAAAGCTTACACAGATGATAAAATAACAAATGACTCTTTTATTGTATCTCCCACATGCTGGTTAACTGCCCAAAATATGCGAGGGGGTTTCTATCAAAGGACTTTCCCATTTTATGCTGAACCTGAGACACCTTTCTCAAAGAAAGCTTCATCAAAATTTGCTCATTATAATTTTTGCTATATTAATTGTCTTCCAGGTAGAAGGAAGAAGAGGAAGAAAAAAAAAATGCTATAAACCTGAAAAATTTCTGATTTGTTGCCAAATTTCACCATTTCCTTTTTCTTGCGTAGTAGTCTATGCTTTAGGTTGAGTACTGCACACTTGATCTTTGGTGTCAGAAGTTCCAGACTGGCTCTTCACTGGTAAGTGAAAATTGTAGATGCCAATGGTGTGAGTACATTTCTCAGATGCTCCATTTTGAAAAAACTTCTACTTATTTTGCTCCCTCCATGAAAGAGAGGAGACCAGAACAATATTTTGCAAAGAGATATTTTAAAATTACATAGGAAGAAACTGCATACAATTTTAAATTAGGCAAAAAGTCAATGTATACATGAGGAAATTGCCCCATTTCAAAACAAAGCATTAAGAACAGTGATTTGTGCTAGTCATGCACGTAATAACTTTTCTTCTCTATATTTTTAACCTAAATCTAAACCAGACACTTTACTCACAGGCCTATGGTAACTGTGTAAATATAATTTACAGGTTTTTGCCAGAAACCTTTTTTCTATAAAGAAATCTGTTTCATTGTGTTTGGTTGATCTGCCTTGTTACAGCTGGCAGGGATGCAGAAACTTTAGTTTAGTGGCTGGTTACATGCATGAATGGCCTAGTCCGTAGCTTGTACAGAGCATTAGAATGAATCCAAGTGGTTTTGGGAAGTCCCTATGTGAACTGGTTTTAACAGTCATTACTGTACTCTCCCTTGAAGAACACATCTTCTTTCATGTGAAGAAAATGGTGTTCAATCTCTTTAGAATAGTGCCTGGTAAGAAAGATAAATTTATAACCTGTTTAGTCATGAATGAGACTGCTTGGGATAGAGCTTGCACATGCCAATTCATTGGTGAATAACTTAGCATAATTTTGTAGTACTTAGGTTTAACAATAGCTTTTTATTTTCAATTTTAGATTTTGTGAATATCATTGTTACTTTTCAAAATATTTTTGTGAGACCATAGCTTTCAAAACATGTGTTTCTAGCTGACTAGATTGTGAAGTCTTGAAAGCATTTCTAATTCTTCCAGGAAGACTACAGGAATAGAATGTAAAATGTAACAGTCCAACATTTTATTTTCCCAAAGTATAACAGAATCTGAGCCTCAATAGTTCCAATTTCTGTCTAAATTTAGAAGCCATGTTTTTCATGTGTCTTGTGTTTGGCAATGAAGATTTTTTTCTGATGTTTGCTGTTTGAAAAAAGTAAATGCCTCTTCAAGAGACTGGAGAGAGTTCTTTAATTTGCATTATGGTTTCATCTCCCTTTTAACGTCAGAATAACTCAATTTGACTTGGTGACTTCTTTTTTTTTTGTGATATTCTTTGGGTCTGAGCGAGATCTGAATGAAATTCTATGTCTCTAAGGGAGGAAGGAAACATCCTTGCTTCTTTTAACAGTAGATCAAGCTCCACCTTCAGACCAGTCAGGTTTTGGTTTGTATTTTCTCCAAGATCTGACTGAAAAACTGTTCCAGAACATCACTGCTGCGACACTTAGAAACCTTTTTCTGATGCTCATTTCGTATATGATGTTGCCATGTATATCATGTATATCTATTTATCAAGTATTTCCAACAGAAAAAGGAAAGTATTCATACTATGATCCTTGATGCTAGTGAGGTCCCATCTGTGACATCAGCAGACTCTGTTCAGGCAGGGTTAATTCAGATCAGAACAGAAGAGCAGAATGACGTTGGGATGATCACTGATCCCTTGTTTTTTCCTATTTTATGTATGGAGATTAAATGAGCTTGGGTTGCTTTGCCTAAATAAAGGAGGCTTGAGAAAAGATACAGCTACTACCTGCAGAACCATTGGGGAAAAAACACTAAGATGGACAGACGGTGTTGGAGTTAATGGGCAACATTAACACATGATCACATGGGTATGAATTGGCCACGTATTTTGACTGGAGATTAGCAAGTTTCATTTAAATACCCCTACTTGTTTTATCGAAGAACTGAGTAGAAAGTTTACTAACGGACAGGTACAGCAACATCTTTCTAGTACAAGGGACAAGAAATCTAACTAGTTTCAGGATAAGACTAAACGCATATATGAAAGGATTTTTTCCCTCTGACAGTTATAAGAGTGACTGGATTTGATGATCTTTCCCAATCCTTTTCCAGCCTGGTTTTCTATTTTATTTCTACGTTAGTAAAAATAAAGCTATCAAAGAAAATAAGCAGTGTAATCAGGCATACTTTTCCTTTTGGAAAAATTAGTCTCATTTAGCTCACTTTGCAGTAACTCCCTTGATTTTAATTATTTTAAAATCTTGCTTATTGGAGAAACAGACCTCTATTTGTTCAGCTCCTTCTTTTCATCCCTTTTTAATCTGAATATTTATCAGTGGCTCTTTGCAGTCATACAGCACTTAGTAGCTTTATTTGGAGCCCTTGCTACAATTCCACAATTTCCTGGACCAGTTTTGCCAGTATTCTATGATGGAAGTGACAAAGTAAGTGTTGCCTTCTCCTTGATGTGGTAGTTTCTACTTCTGTAGACGCCTTTCCATTTTAAACATAATGGTCCACACGGAAATAACCACATGGCCATGACATTGTATGTGTTTTGGTGGTTGAGCCAATAAGAGCTCAAAGTCACTGTGAATATTATAATTAACTTTGGAGGGACAGGGATGTCTTATTTTTAATTGGAAAAATTGGGAAAGAAGTCTTACTATTTTAAATGCTGTCTCTGATCTACAACATAAATGAATATAAATCAAAACTCACAGAGTGATAGAGAGCTTAATTAGAAAAAAAATCAACACTGTAAGTGGTACAATATGTCCATCAAAGCTCAAACAAAGGTTTCATGTGGAGTTTATAAGCTTTGTGTATTGCTTCTGGCCATGAAATTTTGGACTGAAAAAAGGCAAGGGTCTAAAGCAAATGATCTACTGTGCATCTTTCTCTTGGCAAAGTCCTGATGATTTAATCAAAAGGCATGTTTTAAGACATAGTAAAAAAAGACAGAACAACAATATATGTGCTAAATTGACTAGAAGGAGACATTATTATGTAATGTCCATTTAATTTACCAAGCTCACAAATCAACACCATTTTATTGTAATAAAAAAGAGTAAATCATATAAGAGAAACAGTACATTTTCTATTTGAGTATGTTTATTTTTTATGCTACACAAAAGACTTGAATACTCATGGCATATTTGCCTAAGGAAAGCCACTATCATTTGCCAATAAAAGATAGGAATTACTTTAAGAATTTGTCATGAGAAAACTGTTTAACCTTGGGCTGATGGAAAACTGAACTTCTATCTAAGCATAAAATCATTTTTGTGTTTTTTAACTAGAATAGAAGTGAAATGAAACAAGCTACACTACCCTATTAAAAACTTTGTAACATATGGACACTGTCCAAGAGACACAGCAAACCTACTGGTGTATTTTCCAAGATCTGACTCATATAAATTTGGACATAATCAGATTTATTTCTGGCAGAAATAAAATGCTTTACACAAGGGGAAAAAAGAAAGGCCAGTGTTGGGGGAAGGGGGAGATTTAAGGAGATTATTTCTTAAAAGCAAAATAACCACCAAGGATATGCTCTGTGGATGTGTATACATGTATGTTTCTGCTTAACTAAGCAAGATCTCACTTTTGTTATGAATAGAATTATACAGAAATGTGCCTATATAACTTGAAAATGGAACAACTTGTCTTTTAACATTAGATCCTGGGGGAAAAAAATAACACATATATACTTTGTCCCATTTATTTTCCTCCTTTACAGATGCATATTTGTTGAGTGATCCTGTTTCTTCCCGAGAAAGTGCAGAAAGAACATTCTCATGGAGAGGAGACAACAGTCAAGTTTCATTCTCTGCATGACTATCAGTTTTCAACCTTTGGCAATCAGCAGTGCAGATAGATCACTTCCTACATCGGGTTAGTTTTGCAGAAGGAAAATCCACAGCACCAAAGGAAAATAATTTCAAAAGGAGAAGAAGCAAACGTTTCAAGAAAAGCACTTGATGAAAGGGAAATACTGGATATACTATCCCAGAACAATGAAGAACGCAACAGTGAAACCCTTGAAAAGATCAAGGACTTTTCAGCAGCACCCTTATGGTCCAGTACGGCAGCAAACAAACATAGTAACTCGGCTACTCTTTTAGGGTCTGAAGCTAATTCAGTCGTAACAAGTTCAGGGAATGTTGCATCCTGTCCAATTTCTTTGAATCCTGTCCCTCATTGTTGTCAAAGACTCTCATACAGAGAATGAAACTTGACTATTTTCTCCTCTCCATGAGAATGTTTTCCTCATTTTCTCAAGAAGAAACAGGATCACTCAACATCCTGTGGCAAATCAGCAGGTTTATCCTGCTTTTGCTCCAAATAGATCTTGTTAAGTGTTAGCAAGGAAGCCAATCACATAGGTTAGGTGATTCAGTGTTTCAGCTATGAGTAAAAAGTGGCTTTCTCCACTCTGCTGCAATCTAGCTGTGTGACTTGCAGGGCCAGAACCAAAAGACAATGCTTGTCTCTTTGTCTTGCAATGACGGTAATGTAGACAAAAACAGAATGAAATTCCTGAAGTGCAGTTTAGACAGAATCTGGGCACACAAACTCAGGAGGCTAGTCCAAAAGTCCCTGCCCAGCTGGCAGGCACATGAGATTCTTCTGGCCCTGGGTCCCTGAAGCTGCTTCACGTCCAGGAGTAAGTTTAGCTGGACTGACCAAGGAAATTTTCTTAGGCTGTAATTTTCCAGTAACCACTGACTTTTATGAAAATCAAACCTGTAAGTTCACATGTGCTGTTTCTGTACACTTCTCAGATGCTGGTGTTTGCTTTGTGGTTAACTGGCACTGTAGATCTCTGAAACTTTTCTCAGACCCCAGTCTTGCACAGGGCTTGAAGAGAGTTAGGTATCTAAGAACAGGATCCATGAAATCATCATGGTGAGTAAGGAACTGTCTAATCTGGTCTGCCTTTTTCTTCCCCATCAGACATGCTGACTTCTATATTCCATCTGTTGGCCAAGAAACTTCAGAAATTTAGAAATTACAAGATCATAGAATCATAGAATATCTCAAGTTGGAAGGGACCCATAAGGATCATCGAGTCCAACTCCCTGCTTCTTGCAAGCCTACCTAAAACTAAGCTATATGACTAAGAGCATTGTCCAGATGCACCTTGAAATCTGACAGGCTTGGTGCGGTGACCACTTCCCTGAGGAGCCTGTTCCAGGGACTGACCACCCCCTCAGTGAAGAACCTTTTCCTTATGTCCAGTCTGAACTTCCCCTGACTCAGCTTTATTCTATTTCCTTGTGTCCTATCGCTGGTCACCAAAGAGGAGATCAGCACCTCCCCAGATGTTTTTTTACACTTTTGAAAAGAAGGTAGAACAGTGGATTGCATGAGACTTTACAAGTTTACTCCTCACTGTGGTAACTAGCTGTGGAACAATCACTCATCTAGGAACCTAATCTTACAAAGATGGCTACAGAACCTGAATGGCAGCTTCAAGCAACAATATAATATCTCTCCAAATGTAACAGAGAACATGTAACTAGAGAAAGTACAGAAAATTTTGTACATAGATCTGAATTTTGAGGCTGAATCAATGAGCAAAGACACGCTGTGTGCTTAGTGTGAAATTCCTAATCAGAATTTGAGTGGCAGTCTTATATGGAGAAAAATCTTCCTCATTTTAGGACATCTCATTGTCTATTAATTTATGGGTTTTTAAGATAAATCAAAGGATAATTTGGAATGTACAGCAAAAGTCACATCATCTGCGGGTTTTTTCACTTAATCTGAGCTCCTTCTAAACTGAGATCAATGAAGGAGGGAGATGTGGTTCTTTATGGTCCTTCTCACTATACAAGCAGCACTGAGTAGCAAAATAAAAGCTCTGGTGAAGGGTAGAATAGCTTATTTAGGAGGGAAGAGAGTTAATGACACATATTGTTTAGAAGGATATGAAGTGATAATACCGGGTGTGTCCAGATGATTCTTGTCCAGCAGGGAATCTGCTGCAACATCCGAGAATCGCACATGGGCGTCTGGGGTGTCTGTGAGAGGAGACAGATATACACCCAGGCAAGCAAGGAAGCACTTAGGGGAAGAGGGACAGCAAGTGTTCAGCAGAACTCTGCTCAGCTTCCTGATGAGCATTTCTGGCCTGATCTACATATTTTTTTTATATATAATGTTCTCAAGATGGACTTCCATTAAAAACCTTCTGCTATGATAAATCCTTTAGGCATTGCATGCAGATGGAGGGCTGCGGTTGTTTATTTTGCAAGCAGAAGAATTCAAAATAAAATTATTTCTTAAATATGTTCAGAATTAAATATATCCTTCAGCTATTTAGCTTATAGGAAGTAGGGATCGAAATGTATATCTGAGAGGACTTGATCTTCAAGTCATTTTCCAGTTTTACCTCAGCTATTACTCATATGAAACCCTACCTCTCAGATTTCCATGAAACTGTTCTCTTTTCCCAATTCAGTTATGATCATGGATGCCTACAACAGAACAAAACACACCAAAAATTACTATTTAAATTAGAGAGAAAGACACTTAAAGTTCACACAGAAAGTGGCTATTTTTGTAGACTGTAAAGCAAAAAGCTCCATTGAAAATCATGTAATCTTACTTCCTGCAGGGTGACACCCAGAAGCTCCTCAGTTAAGTCAGTATCTTTTTGTGGAGCTACAGCAGGGAATTAATTAAGTATGTGCAACACAGAAGAACATTGTGTAAGACGCATGTTGCTCTGGTGAAAAGCTGATGTAGTCCATTGCCTTGTCTGTTAAGGCCTTACAGAAGAGGAAACAATGACAACCTGAGAAAGGCAGCCCCAAAGGCAAATGCTTCCCCCTGCATCTGCATGATGAAATAATGCCACATGATGCAATTAAACCCTAAAATACATGAAAAAATGCCAGCCAGGCCCATTGCATTAGCGGGGCTTGGCACTTTGAGCTAACGTGCTGTCCTGGGTTCAGCCAAGATAGAGTTAATTTTCACAGGAAAAACTGGGGGGGGAGCACAGCCAGGACAGCTGACCTGAACTAGCCAAGGGGGTATTCCATACCATGTGACGTCATGCTCAGTATATATATTGGGGGAGGTAGTGTGGCAGGGTCTCTTTCTTTGGTGGTGGAGCATTAGGTTCCGGGTGGTGAGCAACTGTATTGCGTATCACTCATTTTGTATTTTCATTTATTTGTACTCTTGTTACTATTGTAATTTCTCTCTTTGTGTTCTCCCAGTAAACTGTCTTTATCTCAAGCACTGAGGTTCTACCTTCTTGGTCTCCTCCCTGATTCTCCTCCCCGATTCTCCTCCCCACCACTCCGGAGCGGGGATGGGGGAGGAGTGAGCGAGCAGCTGCCTGGTACTTTGTTACTGGCTGGGCTCAAACCATGATAGTTTCTGGTGGACACCATGTTGGATATTAACTAGTAATGTGCTCCTGCAGCAAAGAAGACCAACAGCCTTCTGAGCTGCATTAGGAGGAGTGTTGACAGCATGTCACGTAGGCTGATCCTTCCCCTTTGCTCAGCACTGATGGGACATACCTGGCATGCTGTGTTCTGGGCTTCCCAGTACAGGAGAGACATGAACATGCTGGAGACAGTCCAGCAAAGGGCCACTAAAATGATTAATGGACAGGAGTATCTCTCCTGTGAGGAAAGACTGAGAGAGCTAAGACTGTTCAGCCTGGAGAAGAAAACATTCAGGGTGTAGACAGAGCCAGGCTCTTTTCAGGGGTGCCCAGTGACAGGACCACAAGAAATGGGTACAAACTGAAACACAGGAGGTTCCTCCTGAACATCAGGAAACACTTTTTCACTGTGAGGGTGATCAAGTACTGGCACAGATTGTCCAGGGAAGTAGTGGAGTCTCCATGCTTTGAGATACTTAAAAGCTGTCTGGACATGGTCCTCTGCAGCTGGCTCTAGGTGACCCTGCTTGGAGATTGGATCTCGAGGTTCATTCCAACCTCAACCATTCTGTGATTCTGTGACCATGGAACTTTATGGAAGAAAAACATGCTTGGTTGTAAGACCTAAGCCAAACACTTGCTCTTTCTTTATCCTGTAACTGTTTGCCTGATAAGAAATAGTCCTGCATGCCAGAGAGGTAGTGTGATGCTCATGTGCTAGATTCCAAGAGGGTTAAAGCAACTTTACCTACCTAGCTTGGACTAGACATGGTAGCAGGAGTTCAGCAGCTGAGGATAGATGGGGGAGTCCATCGGAGACTCATGGAACTTGCATTGAAGTCTACCCTGTGGTACCTTCACTGCCAGAGTTAACCAGGTGGGCCCAATGATCCATTTGCACCTGTACTGTGGATATACATAGGAAGCAAGTATCATATAATGGGTACCTAAAGGCCTTTCAACCACAGGATGGGCTGCAGGATAGTTGTCCTGTTAAGAAATCCTTTCAGTTTCCCAATTTGTTGCTGCACAGATATACCAGAGATTATTAATATTATTTGATACTAAGGCTGTACTATTTTCTGCTGTCTTTTGTGATATAGGGGAAAAGAGGATTTTATGCTTGTTCTTCATACTTATTATCTGTAGCTGCAGAGAAATTAAGAACAGTAGTGATTACAGTAAGATTAGTGGTGACTGCAGAAAAATAGAAATGTTTGGAGGCCTCTGTGGAGAACTGGAAGGTATCCTAAAGTCTTTCCCACTTGTGTGAGGGAGAACCCTCTCCCATTACAGTTAGTGTACTGATGGCAAAACAGTCGACATGATTACTGAAGAAAGATTGAGCCTGTAGGACATCCACCTGTACAGAACAATGGAAAATTTACTTATCCAGTCAACACTGCTTTTATAGCAGGGATGTATTGTTAGACTACATTGCAGGAAACAATCAAATACAAAAAAAGGATGGAGCCAGGGAAAAAAATCCAGTAATTAGAAACCAATAATTAGAACAACTTCAATTTTAATGTCTTAATTAAAGATGCCTGTCACCATTGTAAATGGGCCAACAAAACATTCAGAGATGAAGCAACTAGACAGAAGAGAAGGGGTCTTAATTTTGTGTATATTTCTGGGTGCAGTTGCAGTTCTTTAGAGAACTAAGGCTGATTGGACATTTGTTCCTTTCCATGTGAGTCCTTTGGATGCTCTCCTTCCTACCAGCAAGGACATAAACAATCTCTCCCATTTCAGGATCAGTGCAACTACTGATTGCAGACTGACACAAAGCTAGGACATTTACTGGTGAGCTATTTCAGTTTTATACAATGTCATGTAAATACTTGCTTTGATGTAGGCCCTACAGGGAAAGAGTATGTGCTCTTTTGTGCATTAGAGAAAGTGATTGGCAGAAAGACTTTGGATATATTAACACAGAAAATGTGGATTCTCAACAAAAATTTAATTGCTGGGAAGAACTACCCATTTATCTCCATGGGTTTAAATTTTCCATATATAGAACAACCCTGTTTGCAGTGTAGTAAGTTGTTAATCATTAAGGAAAACTCAGAATTTATGAGCAAGAAAACCAGGAAAAAAAACTGCTGCTGCTTTTCCTTGAAATCAATATGAAAGCAAAGGGAGGAAGACACAATTTGATTTTCTGCCACATCATTTTTATACATCTACTTGAATAATTCAGTTTCTTTGATTTTTCACTTAACTGATTATGCCCACTTTTATTTAAATGAAGTCTCTTATAAGGGTTAGCCATTCAAAGCAAGCCATTCAGCAAAGCCTTTGGGAAGAAGTCTTACGGTAACAAAATCACTATTGATACTGGAATGCAATTAACTGGCAATTGCAAGGCTGCCAGGATCTCATCACTCCTGGGTATCCTGTTAACTACTTGGGTCAAGCACACTGATAACAAGTTGGAATCAACAAAACACTGTGTAACTATCACCCTTTTCATCTAGCACCAATTCACTGAACAAAATGTGTGTCTCTAGAGCTTTTCTTTCTATTTGGGTGACTGCTTGTTAATGATGACTAGTTAATTGTTGCAACAAGCCACAAAGTGGTGTATTAACTGAAGCTGGTAAAATCAGCCTAAAAATAGTTTCCAGTTCCAAATATTATGGGGTTTTGTCTATGGATATCAGATTTGATGGCAAAGAATTGTCTCTCTGGGCATTAAATCATCTGAAGCAATGACAAATCAGCACTGGGTTTAACAGACTTTGAAACAGGCATTTAGATCAGCTGCAGTGAAACTCTTTCATGGGCAAATCTTACTTTTTGATGAGTTTATGGAATTTTCTCATCAATGTAACTGAAGTCATGATTTTGTTACAGGAGTCCAGCAGAAGAAGTCTAACTCAGAGCTGAGTGGCAAGGTGAACAAACCAGATTGGGGCATTTCATTTGGGTTTTGTTTGGGTTTTTTGTTTGTTTGGTTGGTTTTTTTCCTTTTCATTGAGGATTAAAGGCCTGTGTGAAACAACTTGCACTTTGTCTAGTAATTCCCATCAACACCAAGCAAACTTTCATCCCTATTTGGATTTGATGCCATTTGTACTTCCTCTTGAATTGGTCTAAGCAACTATGCAGAAGTTAAAGCAACAAAACATGAAAGTCTGGCCAGGTGTCAACAGAGAAAACTCTCCTAAGAGAAAGTATTAATTTCCCTGTAATGGCAGTTAAAAGTAATTTTCCTCCTCCTCCAGCCCCCCAGGTTTTATATAGAGCTTTTCAATATGAACACACTGAATATTTATGATGGAAATCTTGTATTGAAGGTATTTTGCTTAATTTAACATTAATTTTTCTGATGATTTATTCATTAAATCACAGAGAATAGTGTTAGTCATTATTGTCTCTGAGTATTTTTAAGTGAAACTGCTCTGTTACTTCATCTGTGACCTAAAATTGATTAAATCTAAGAAGTAAAGGTTACTGCAGAGAAGATAAGCAACAGGAATGTGAAAGAGAAATAACTAGCCTGGGTTAGATGTAGGCAAAACTCTAATAAGGGAGTTAACTAGCAGGAGGCTTCATTTAAAGGAACTGGTGTTTAAGGAATTTTGCAGCACAAATTGGGAAAAGTAAAAAAGTAACGTAAGAGTTAACTGAAGAGTCCTTACATCGTATATAACTGCTCATGGAGTTTAATAATAATTTAAGGAGTTGTCAAGACAGCATTGTCAAAATAGAAAGAACTGAACAAAGGAAGCTAGAAAACGTAATCATACATGCTGGACGAAGAACTACTAAGAAAGATTTCAACTAGACAAGCTTTTCTCCTTCTTGCTGAATTTATTTTTTGGAATATGTCATTTCTGGAGCTGCTCTCTAAGACACCTTCCCTTTTCTTACAATGGAGTCTGACAGGGGAAGATGCTGGTGCCACTCCTGCTCTCTCTGGTCACACAAAGCCTTGGCTTCAGTGGGAGTTTTGCTGGATTAGCCTCAATGAGCTTTTTTAAAAGGGAATGGCATATCATACCAGCAGCTCAAAAAAATAGTAGCAGGGAAAATAGTAAACATTGAGATAATACATCCTGCTGCCAAATCATGATAACAGTTTAACAGGCAGTGAAATTTTTTGGATATGGCTTTGATGACAGTAATAATAGAAGTCACTGTCCCAAGGAGGTGCCTGCATATCTCTGTGCAGCTGAAGAAAAGAGCAGCTAATGCGGAGTGTCTTTCCTGCTACAGGAGACACTACTTGCAATTGTGCTGGAAGGCAAATTTACATATCTCCCTCTAAAAAGCAGGCATTAATCAGACTTTAATTCTTTGAACCATACTACCACATGTAACTTGTTGCCTTTCCATTATGCAGTGGACTTATCTCCCAGGTGCAGAATACAGAAGAGGGCTAAGACCAGCATTGTATGAGAAATAAAATATCCCTTAGCTGAATGTGTAAGGCACAGACAATTTAGCCTTCCAATGAGCTCTCCATTGATAAGCTATCTATCAAGTAGGCCGGTCTCATTGCAAACTCATTGATACAGATTGCTGCCACATGGTAAATACTAATGGGCAGTTTTTTAACACATGGCTGGCATGTCAGTGAATTGACATACAGTACCTTTTCTGCTGTAAGATACCATAGCCTGGGTTGCATGCATCAGCTGCACATTCAACGTACCAGACCTTTCTCTGACTTCCCTGGGCACACTGCCCAAAAATGCTGCATTGTCCTCTTGTTTTTTACAATGATGGGTTGTTTACGTACAGCCTGCACCTTTCTTGCTCTGAAAGCAAGGAGGCCATTTGCGGTTGCCTGACCACAGGAGAGACACCTCCGCTTTTCACGCAGCAATTCCTGTATATATGAAGACACTCAGACACTATACTGACCATTTCATATTATCATAGCAGTGCCTTTACCAGCATCTGATGGCAATTAACTTTAATGCACTGAATTGAGAATCCAAATGCTTTTTAGGGGGGTGTTTTGGAATAAACATTGAGACTTGTGCATACGAGCCAGTATTTGAGAAGTTATGGGTAAAGAAGGCTGGCATTCAGACCTGAGTAATCAAATACATTGCAGTAAATGTAGAAGTATATCATGCAACGCAAAGTACATTGTATCTGACTCATATATTTTCCTGAGACCTTCCTTTTTCTTTTTTCCTATTTTTAAATGATCCATTAATCATCAAGCTTTGACTCCGATGTTACTGGTTTTTGCAAGAATCTGTGTAGATTAGATACTTACTCTGCTTAAAGTCTGAAGGCACAAGATAATACAGAGTTTTCTGTAACTTGTGATGGCAAGAATTTCCATTAGAATTGCAAGAAATACCTTGGCACATATTGAAGAAGTATTACAGCATGAGAATTAGCCTTTATTTCTATGCAGCTCTGTGGGACTGCTCCTGAATTATAACAGACCTGCATCTTTTCTGAATTAAAGCAGAGGTAGACACTGGACTTGTTTATTAGTCTGGTTTCATATAGATATAACATTTTTTAATTTGTCGTTTCTGACCAAATTTGAAGGAGGAAGTTACAGTTTTAACTGTAAGCAAGTCTGAACAAGCTTCATGATCAAGCAGAGGAAAGAGATTGTGTAAATAATGCCATGGAGGGGAAACCATGAAGACAGTGTGTAGTACTTTTTGGCAGCAGCAGTCAGCTGGCAGAGCAGCCATCAGCACTGTCTCCTACTGATAAGGAGCTGTACCACTACAGGAGAAAGCCATGGTAGCTGTAGTGAAGTTGTTTAGGAGGCAGAGGTGAAATGCCTAGAAGTGTGCAGGAAACCAAGCTTCATTTCTTCCGCTCTCTGAGAAACTTGTGATTTTTGATGTGCAATTTTAATTTTGGAGTTCATAGTGATAGTGCAAATGAGCTAAGAAAGTATGGAGAAGCATGGCTGAGCAGCATCATTTGAATTTTCCGTGGCAGAGGTGCCAAGGAAACCAACTCTGAAAATACGCTCATGCTATCACCAAGTACTGTTATGCTTAAGCTTTGGGTGCATCTATAAGACTTTGTAGGGTTATGGCTGAGAGAAGGGGTTTGTCTCATCCCCTCATATTCAGCTCCATCCCAGTACTTTCTCATCATAACAGAGCTGAGAGGTCATGCAGGAGGGATGGAACATGTCTTCTAATAGGAAAGGCTGAGAGAGTTGGGGTTGTTCTGCCTGGAGAAGAGAAGGGTCCAGGGACACGTTATTGCAGCCTTTCAGTACTTAAAGGGGGCTTATAAGAAAGATGGAGAAAGACATGTTAGTAGGGCCTGTAGTGACAGGACAAAGGGTAATGGTTTTAAACTAAAAGAGAGTAGATTCAGACTATATATAAGGAAGAAATTTTTTATGATGAGAGTGGTGAAACACTGGAACAGGTTGCCCAGAGAGGTTGTAGATGCCCCATCCATGGCAGTATTCAAGGTCAGGTTGGACAGGGCTCTGAGTAACCTGATCTAATTGACAATATCCCTGCTCTTTGCAGAGCGGTTGGACTAGAAGACCTTTAAAGGTCCCTTCCAACCCAAACCATTCTATGATTCCATGATAAGTGGTAGTTCCCTGCGGAAAGGAGCAGGGACAAGAGGAGAGTAGAGGCACAGCAAAGCCAAGCAGTGTATGCATAAGAGAAGGAAGAAGGGAGATAGAAAGTCAGTCACAGAGATACTTCAGTAGTTATTGCCTCCCAATGTTCTTATTTGGTTTTGCATAACTTTATAAATATATGTCCTCCAGCTATCACGCCATGTCTCCACGTATCACCATGACAGTGAAGTCTTTGAAACTGAGGGAATCTGTGAATCAGTAGGGCACAGCTTCTGTATTGGTTCCAAGGCATGGAGCACCCATCTTAAGATTTGGACATGGCCATACTGCCATTGGTTGTGGTAGCAGAGTTATAAATGTACTGCCGAGTCCCATCTTTCCAATATGAGGGTTCATATAACGAATATTTCAAGGTTCTGTGTCTAAATAATTGAGCTGTGAACATGATATAATACTGGGTAAACTCTCAGTGAGATCTGCAAGGTTTGTATCTATGCCATGAAGCTCATCATGTTCCAGTAGTGTGACAAAGTACAACTAATACTCTACAAATAAATTTATAAATATCTCTGTTGCTATTTTTACAAAAATATTATTTCAAAAATACTTAGGATTATACTAACATTTTCAGAGAGCCGACTTTTAAGTATCATCAGAAACTGCTTTACAGTCATTAAACATGTCAGTTATGAACTGTGTTGTCTGCACTTAACACTCAGCTTGTGCAAACGGCCTGCTAAATGCATTACTTGCTCTCCTCATGCTGCCATGAAATCTCTGCGGAGTAGTGTTGCCTCTGAATTTGTGCAAGAAAGGATTTAGTGCTACAGCTTACTGCTGCCCATGGCATACCTAATGCCAATGGAAAAGGTGAAGAAAGAAAGCAGGATGAGTGTGCTCCCAAGACGCATCTGAGGTCTTGGTCTACTGTCATTGAAAAATGTGCTGGGAAAAGAGAAATCCTCCACATCAGCAGAATAGCAGCAGATGATACAGGCAAATGGGCGAGGCTTGCTGATCCTGAATGGTACTTTGCTCCTGCAACTCTGTTATGGGTTTGAGTGGCAGGGTTTTGGTAGCAGGGAAGGGGGCTGCAGGGGTGGCTCCTGTGAGAAGCTGCTAGAAGCTTCCCCAGCTCCTAGTTGGACCGGCCTCTGGCCAAGGCCAAGGCCAAGGCCAAGCCCATCAGTGACAGTGGTAGCACCTCTGGGATAACAGGTTTCAGAGGGGAAACCTGCAGTGGGAGAGGAGATTGGGATGTGAGAGAAACCCCTACCCAGATACTGAAGGTCAGTGAGGAAGGCGGGGAGGAGGTGTGCCAGAGGAGGGGATGGCCCTGCAGCCCCTGGTGAGAGAGCAGGCTGTCCCCCTGCAGCCCATGGAGGGGAGCGGAGGAGCAGATGCCCACCTGCAGCCTGGGGAGGACCCGACGCTGGAGCAGGTGGGTGCCCCCCAAGATGGCTGTGACTCTGTGGGGAAGCCCACGCTGGAGCAGTCAGTGCCTGAAGGACTGGAGGCCATGGGAAGGACCCACACTGGAGAAATTCGTGGAGGACTGTCTCCTGTGGGAGGGACCCCAGGCTGGAGAAGGGGCAGAGTGAGGAGTCCTTCCCCTGAGGAGGAAGGAGCGGCAGAGACAAGGTGTGATGAACTGACCCCAACCCCCATTCCCCATCCCCCTGTGCCGCTGGGAAGGAGGAGGGAGAGAAAACCAGGAAAACCGGGAGTGGAGTTGAGCCGGGAAGGAGGGAGGGGTGGGGGAAGGTGTTTTACGATTTGGTTTTATCTCTCATTATCTTTGTTTTGATTTGATTGATAGTAAATTAAACTGATTTCATTTTTTTTTCCCAAGTTGAGTCTGTCTTTTGCCCATGACTGTAATTGCTGAGTGATCCCTCTCGGTCCTTCTTTCGACCCACGAGTGTTTCTTTATATTTTCTCCTCCTCATCCTACTGGGGCCGAGAGGGAGGGGGAGGAGTGAGTGAGCAGCTTTGTGGTGCTTTGTTACCAGCTGGGCTTAAACCACAACAATCTCCTGGCCAAGTCCATGGGAGATGCAAGTCTTCACAACCACTCTAAGTTTGGTCATTAAGGAGGCGTGCTATAGGGACAAGACGAATGCTTCATTCTGTGTTTTGATATCCTTTTAGATTATTTACTTTTTGCTGCTGGCTGATTTTCAGAAATGCTCTGTGAAATCAGACACCTGGTAGGCTAATCAAAATTGCCAGAACTGGCATGTCTGTTATGTGTAAGGCATAGTTTTTGAGTTGGAATTACATCAGCATGAAACTAGTCAATATTCATCCAGGTTTCAAGGACAAATTATATCTGTGGCTATTAATTAGGGGCCATAACAATCATTATAATTGCTCTTTTTCAAGACAGAATATTAGTGCACATTAACATATTGCCACATAGGTACAAGACACGTTGTAGCAGGTGCATCCACCCGGATAGAGAGTGAAACCCATCTGATCATGATTGAGGGAAAAAAAAAAACCTAGACGCCACGGGTTGGAAGCTGGACTGACCAATCTGACACGTGTGAAGAATGCAAAGTGTGCTTTCAGCCAATGGGGATTAAAATGACCATATACAACGACAGGTCAGATTCGACAAGGGTATAAATGGGGCCCCGCCGGAGGACATTTTGAGCCAGTTCTCCTTGGAGCAACGGGTCTGCGGTCAGGGACTTTCCCCTTCGGTCATGATGCCACCCAGGGTAACTCCTCAAGGTTGAGACACTCATCTTTTAGGTGAGTGGTATGCGCATTTTGAGTCATCACTTCTAAACGTTAAGAATTCTTAAGTCAGCTGTGCAGTATTAATTAAGTAAGTGGCTTATTAATGTTATCAGAGTTCTAACCAACCTTTTATTGAAGAATAAATCTAACTTTTTTACATCTGTTTGGTTTGATTGTGTGCTTCCGTGACACACATCCATGTGTACAATGTTAGTTCTTCCTAAAGAAAATACAGTAGCTTGTAGCATACTACAACGATGAATATAGGCTCAATAATATCATATACAATTTAAGTAGTTACCAAAGTCAAAACCAGTCTGTGAGCTCCATTTAAGACCTTCAGATTGCCAAGATCTGTCATACATCCTATCATGTTTTCCTTTACTGTCTTGTTTGATGAAAACACTTAGTTCATGTAAAAGGAAGAAGGGGCAGATATGACTAGTAATTCATAGCCATAACGACAGCCCAGTTTTGCGAATCTTCTGCATCCTGACAGTGTTTCTTTTGGTACTCAGGACTGAGTAAGATCAACATATTCTACCAAAATGCTCTTCTGTGAGAAACTGTTGATTTAGCAAGATCAAACCCTTCCACAGAATTTTCTCAAGTTAGTTGCTCCTTTTGGCAGCAAGAACTATGAGAAAGCCAAAAAGAGACAAAAGGTTCCTCCATCTGAACCTCACAGAGACTATATGACAGAGTGTAATATCTTACAAATGGTGTGCAGGGAGTAGGTAAAATGTCCTTATTTTATCTATATTTTCTTCCTGATACATCTTCTATGTCTTGTTTGTATTAGAATATATACTACATCTGAGTAAATTACAAATCTTGACATGACATCGAGGTTTGAGAAAAAAAATATTTTGGAGATATGTTTGGCAAAGATAAAAAATTTGACACTTCAGAACAAAGTCTGAAGCACAAGCATCTTTATTCATATTATTTTCTTAATTTTTATTAGACTGTGTCTCTGAAGAACAGCTTTGATTTGTAAGGACATGCTTGTAGGCAGATTTCAGTACAGAAAAGGACCTGGGTTTGAATCCTTTTAATGACTGAATTCAATGATGGAACTGAGCTCAGGACAGTGATGTTCAGAACAGGAGAGAAATTATTTCAAAGATGGGATGAAGCCCTGTTTTCCTTGAAGTCACTAGTTATCTCAATGAGGCAGAATTTAATCAAAAATAAGAACTCAGAAAACATAAGGCCCAGATTGCCTTTGCTTCCAAAAATTGAAAACAGCCAAGACATGCAGCAAGGTCTGAATCTCCAGCAAAAAATAAGCTCCCTGGCAGACATGCATTCTCTGAAGGGCTGGGACATACATCCCCATAGTTGTTCCACCAGCCGTGAGGAGGCAGCAGCATGGTCCCTGCTCCATGGTGAGCTGACTCTTATACTCATTATTCCCACTCAATATGGGGGCATTATTCTCTTCAGCTTCTCTGAAGGACAATGAAAATAGCTTTTCTTCACAGTGTTTGCTCATGCAGGGTTTGACATGAGTCTAGCTCATTGTACTTTATTACTGTTCAGCTGTTTTATTTATAACAGCAATAATAAGCTGAGATAATGTAATTGCAGCTGCTTAAAACTGCTCAGTTCTTCTACATCATGCCTTCCCACACCATAGATGCATCCCATCTCCTAATATAAATCTTTCACTGCACTGGTAAGTACAGCTATTCTCCTTCTCATCAGCTTGCCATCTGTGAATGGGGGCAGAGGGAGCTCATACTAGCAAGCAGCCTGTCAGAGAGCCACTCAGAGGCCATTTCATAGTGTCACAGTGCATAGTTTGTCATTTCAGTTGTTGTGTTCCTACCTCTGCCCATCGTGAGCTCCTGAGATGACTCACTGTTGCTACTCAGCAACATAGTTGCAGCAGTGAAATACAAATTCCCCTTAATAAGGTGTTTTCTGTTTACTTTTCTCTCTTGAGTCTTGAGAAAGGAAGCTGCTAGCATCCTACTGCTGTGCTTCAGTAAGTGATCAGCACTGTTTTGTCCTGATGATGCAACTTTCTAACTACAGCACAGCTAAAAGCAGTCCTGTAAAATCAGACCACGTCCATAATTGCAAGAAAGGAGGCCCAATAGGGGTAGACTAGTACATGGATGCAGCTGGCACTGGTGACCCAACATCCATCCTGTAGGCATTTCACTAAGTCTTACTTCAGACTGGAGCTGGTCTGGTCCCTGTGATGAAGCTCACCCCTATATATGTGGTTCAAAGCTCCTCCATGGAAAGCTATCCCACAAGACTCTGCTTTCTGGACTGCAGGTCCTTTAGCAGGCCACTGTTGCAAACAACATGCTATTTAATTCACACCAATAATGGCAGCAGATTGCAGCTGCTGCCCTCATTACCTGTACAGGACCACCCATTCAACAGTGAGCCTTATTAGACCTTATGATCTTGTGATAAGCCAAAGAAGCAGGGACGTCTTTGGGACACAGGACAACCAACTGTGGGTGTAAAACATATAGAATCATAGACTCATAGAACAGTTTAGGTTGGAAGGGACCTTTAAATGTCCAACCTTTAAAGTCCAACCGCTCTGCAATGAGCAGGGACATGGTCAACAAGGTCAGGTTGCTCAGAGCCCTGTCCAACCTGACCTTGAAAATTGCCATGGATGGGGCATCTACAACCTCTCTGGGCAACCTGTTCCAGTGTTTCACCACTCTCATCATAAAAAATTTCTTCCTTATATCTAGTCTGAATCTACTCTCTTTTAGTTTAAAACCATTACCCTTTGTCCTGTCAATATAGGCCCTACTAAAATGTCTTTCCCCATCTTTCTTATAAGCCCCCTTCAAGTATCGAAAGGTTGCAATGAGGTGTCCCTGGGCCCTTCTCTTCTCCAGGCTGAACAGCCCCAACTCTCTCAGCCTTTCCTCTTAGGACAGGTGCTCCATCCCTCTGATCATTTTTGTGGCTCTCCTCTAGACCTGCTCCAACAGGTCCATGTCTTTCCTGTACTGAGGACTCTGGAGCTGGATGCAGTACTCCAGGAAGAGTCTCACCGGAGCAGAATAAAGGGGCAGAATTAACTCCCTCCACCTGCTAGCCACACTTCTTTTGATGCAGCCCGGGTTATGATTGGCTTTCTGGGCTGCGAGTGAACACTGCTGGTTCATGTCCAGTTTTTCATCTACCAGTACTCCCAAGTCCTTCTCCTCTGGCTGCTCTCAGTCCATTCATTCCCCAGTGTGTACTGATACTGGCAATTGCCCTGACCCAGGTGCAGGCCTTGCACTTGACCTTGTTGAACCTCATGAGGTTCACATGGACCCACTTCTTGAACTTGTCCAGGTCCCTCTGAATGGCATCCCATCCCCCAGGTGTGTCAACTGCACCACTTAGCTTGGTGCAAATTTGTTGAGGGTGCACTCAATCCACTGTCTATGTCATTGATGAAGATATTAAACAGTACTGGTCCCAGTACAGACCCCCGAGGGACAAGTATGGGGCCATGGCAGAGGTCTTTTGTCATACAACTGTGCTTTGCTGAAGAAAATTTTGGGATCCCATACTTGTGTTGAAGATAGTGACAATTACCTTGTGGGAACTCACCACTCATATCTCCTGTTGTTCAGTGGTTAACTAGTTTGGGGCTGGCAAGTCCACTGTGGTGGTGGCCAAACTGTCCTCCTTTATTAGTGTGCATGGGAAAGGCAGAGAACATCACCCAGCCCCTCACAGTCTGTGGGTTGTTGAAGTGCACAAGGTCTGCTATTGAGATGCCCTTCCTCATCTGGTCCACAGCCCAGGACAGGTACAATTACATGAAGAACAAGAGCTTCATAAACCTGCCTGCCCTTGTGAACCACCAAGGCAGGTGAAGGTCAGGCAGTCTTTTGCAGCCTTTGACTTCACAGCCCCCAAAGCACAAGAGATGGAATGGTTGCCTGCCTTCAGTCAGTCACTGTACCATGGTTTTCCTTCTTTCTTGCTACTGTGAACTCCACAGCTTCCAAGTGAACAGTGCTCCCCAGAAGAGAGAATGCAGGTGAAGCTCCTCCTTGACACAGGAATTCTCCATGTTATGTGCATCTGTTCAACATCCACATAGATGGCATAGCCCCTGTCTAATTTGTACTGAGCATTTTAATACTTCAAGGTGGATCCATCTTCACTTTTTCCCAGCAGTAGCTCAGGTGTGACCTGTCCTGAAGGACCCCCATTCCCTTCTAGAAGCTTTAGAAAAAGCCCTTTTTTTTCTTTTGTATGTTTGTTCCATAAAGCCATGAGGGTCAATGTGGTCCTTTAACTATCATGGTTTTAAATCAGTTTCTTTTTTCACAAAACTACAGGTCTGGCCAGTAGTATAATCCAAGGTAATGATTGTCAATAATAGGCCAAATATGTGTAATAAATTAGAAGTATTTAAAGCCATAGCAAAGCTTCATTATTATGACAATAATTTGTGATCCTCATTACAGAATAATAGCTTTTCAGTATGAGTAGAACAAGAGTAATCCTTTCTTCATGTCACTGGAAAAGTAAAACCACTTGATTTGATTTCCCCTTGGTGCTCTATTGCTTCATTTGGAACTCAGACTTGCAAACCTACTGTAACACCCAAAAGAAGAACTGGGCCCATACATTGTGTAATAATCAGAACATTTGTACAGCCTGCTATTCCTGTGATAAGCAAACCAATAACCCAGAGTACAGTACCTGCTAGAATGCAATAAAATCTAGTTAACTAAACAATTAGAGCGTATCAGCTTTAGTTAGTTATTAGAAGTGAAGAGTTTCCTAATCAAAAATGACCAGAATGAAGAGGAGGCTGAGAGAAGTCAGTGAACCGTGGCCATCTTGCAGTCTGCCTGAGAAAGTATCTCAAAATGGAAGTATTTGTTTTAATTTTTCAGAGCAGCATGAGTAGAAATTATGTAGTTAAGGGAAACAAGGAAAATTTATGATATTTTGTTATGGAATACCTTTTTCTACCAGACAATTTCAAGCCATTTTCTCTCTTCTTTGAAAAGAAGGCAGATATGATGGATTTGGATAGTGAATATGGAGGTGTAACAAACCTGGTGAAAAAAGGATTTTCCCAAATGAGAAACATTATTCAGGTTATGAAATTTTATCCATCCTCAGGATGAAGTGGAAGAACTATAATTTTTTTCATAAACTAATTGTTAAGTTGCCACTTAACAATTTCAAAACATGTAGTTTTAAAACACTTCATTTTGGTTTTGACCTTTTTTATTTTTTGAAACAAAAATATCTAAGTATGAGAGGAGGAAAATCAGTAGAAACATAAAAAAAGATTTCTGTTTTCATTCTGAAAATGTCAAAGAGGATGTTTAATCAATCTATAAATGCTTTCCAATTTTTCTAAAAATGAGGACTTTTTCAAAAAGCCTGACCTATTCCCATGCAACACATCATAATTTTTCAATAAAAAAAGCTTATTATATAAAAAATTCCCAGTCAGCAGTGGAAAACGAAGCAGGTTACAAAAATAATAAATCACTGAGTATGAGATCTCAGTTTAAGTATTAGTATAAAATAAAACAATGGATCAGTTAAGGTCAGCTACTTGTCAGTAAAGGTTTCATTTACAAGTGAATTAATTTTATTTTCATCGTTCATGTTTTACAAATGTTATACATACAATAACTAAGAGAACCGGAGGTGAACTTCTGGCTCTGAAGAAAAGAGCTCTTAAGCCAGGTGATACAGGTTGATAACATGAACCCAAGACCATGTAATTGTGTCTTTTCAACCACATGCTAATAGCACTTATGTTAATGACACTAATGTATCTGTATGGTCAGAGTGCCTATCAGATTAGCTCTGAGCATGGCAGAGGAGTCAAAGCCTCTGAGTTCTTCCCTATGGGGCTGAAGGCTTTGTGGCTTGGCATATTGGGGTCAGACTAAAAATTTTCAGTGGTAGCCAAGACAGGCTAGCTGAGAGATAATGGTGATAAATAATTCCCACTGAGGTCATTTCAGACAAAAAAAAACTTGTTTTTTTAAGCTAATTGCTGATCTGGAAAATGGCTTGTGCAAGTAAGCGTACTGAGCGGCAAATACATTGCTGACATGGGGAGGAATCACCTCACCTGCAACTGGGCATCTTTAAGTTGAACATCTAGTATAATGCATCTTTCCAAGCTGCCTCTGCAGCCCCTGGCATCTCCACAGTCTGTTCTTCCATCCTAACACAGACCAAGAAGGGCAATGGATTCACATCTGCAGGTGCCTCTTTCTCTCTGGTGATTATGGAGGAAGCCTAGCTAGCTGCCCAGCTGTTAGCCAGTGAAACAAACCTGTCTATATGATCCAACATCTTGCTTGAAAGAGGAGATACTGCTTCAGTAAGGCCATGTGGCCACAGAGGTGCCTTTCCCCAGACTTTGCCTAAAACAAACAAACAAAAACGAACGAACAAAAAAAACCCAAAAGATAAAGCCAACTGGTTTTGTTGGCTTTACCTCAGCTGTGTTGTGCTTGTTAACTCCCAGTCATAGACATGCTGCTTGTGTCATGATCACAAAGAAATTCTCCGCTCTGGCTCGCTTGAGAACAAAGACATCAAAGATTCCCACAGCTAGTCCTGCTAGGCTAAATTACATTAAGAGGTGCAACAAGCACACAGGCCAGAGGAGACATCTTCACCACCAGAAACAAATAGGCAACAAAATAATAGGTGAAATGGATGCAGGGAACAACACGTCAGATCTTTAAGGAGGCTTTCCATAGAGCGCAGGAGCTCACAATCCCAAGCTGTAAGAAAACAGGCAGGAAAGGCAAGAGACCGACATAGCTGAGTCGAGACCTGCTGGTCAAACTGAAGGGCAAGAAGGACATGCACAGGCAGTGGAAGTGGGGACAGGTATCCTGGGAAGAGTACAGGG
>JAVKLA010000026.1:1051049-1073530 GCA_034782735.1 Sagittarius serpentarius
CTTGTCTCTGCCGCTCCTTCCTCCTCCGGGGCAAGGCTCCTCGCTCTGCCCCGGCTCCAGCCTGGGGTCCCTCCCACAGGCTGCAGTTCCTCACAAACTGCTCCAGTGTGGGTCCTTCCTGCGGCCTCCAGCCCTTCAGGCACTGACTGCTCTGGCATGAGCTTCCCCACAAAGTCACAGCCATCTTGGGGGGCTCCCACCCACCCCAGCGTGGGGCCCTCCCCGGGCTGCAGGTGGGCATCTGCTCCCCTGCTCCCCTCCATGGCTGCAGGGGGACAGCCGGCCGTCTCCCCAGGGGCTGCAGGGCCATCCCCTCCTCCGGCCCTCCTCCTCCCTGCCTTCCTCACTGACCTTGGGGTCTGGGT
Source organism: Sagittarius serpentarius (assembly GCA_034782735.1). Taxonomy (NCBI): domain Eukaryota; kingdom Metazoa; phylum Chordata; class Aves; order Accipitriformes; family Sagittariidae; genus Sagittarius; species Sagittarius serpentarius. The sequence continues at coordinate 1,051,415 of JAVKLA010000026.1, forward strand.
AGGGGTTTCTCTCACACCCCAATCTCCTCCCCTGCTGCAGGTTCCCCTTCTTAAATCTGTTATCCCAGAGGTCGCTGATAGGCTCGGCCTTGGCCAGCGGCAGGTCCGACTTGGAGCCGGGGAAGCTTCTGGCAGCTTCTCACAGGAGCCACCCCAGCAGCCCCTCCCCTGCTACCAAAACACCAACACTCAAACCCAAAACAGTCCCCCTTCATTCTTAGTTTAAACCCTTCTTATGAGGTCAGCCATCTTATTGGCAAAAATAGCTTCACCCTGCTTAGTGATCTGGATCCCACCTCTCCTTAGCAGACACTGATGCACAAATAGGGTCCCATGGTCATAGGACCTAAACCCCTGTCACCAACACCAGTTCCTCAGCCAATTATTGAGTCATCCTACTAGTGTCCTTCTCCTCACTCCCTTTTCCCTCACTGGCAGGACTGAGGAGAGCTCTTGGGCCCCTGTGCCCTTGACTACTGTCTCCAGAGCTCTGTAGTCACTTTTGATATCCTCCAAATTTCTGTTAGCAGTATCATTTGTGCCCACATGGAATAACAGCAGGAAGTAGCAGTCAGAAGGTCAGATAAGCTTCCACAGTCCCTCCACAATTTCCTAGATCCTGGTCCACAGCAGGCAGAAAAACCTCTCTAGATGGATGTCTCTGTCCCCTGCAGCAGGGAGTCACCCATTTCCATGACTCACAGTTTTGGTGTACGAACAGCGATATACCCATGGAAAATCTGTCACTCATAGTAATAACAGTAGTTTTCATACTTAAGGAATGTTTACTATTAGGAATTTAAAGATATTTGATTTCTGAGGGGAAATACTTAGAAAGAATGCAATGAAATGAATTGTATAGATCTGATAGCTGGAGTAGCCTACATGCAACCAATATTCCCTCCCCTGCATCAGCTTTTGGCATCTAGCATAAACAGCCTTATGCAAGGTCTAAATTATCCCTAGTAACTCAGCAGTCTGAAACACACTTGGACAAAGGTGAGTTAAAGACAAAGGTGAGCTCCTCCTCAGCTGTGCTGAGCATGCCTTGGCTACTGGTTCAAGCCCCATTTCAAGACCAGTATGTTTTTCAATGGCTTCAGCAGCTTTTGCATGTAAAGGTTTCTAGCAACAATTTGTAAGCTTTCAGTAAATATGTGACATCTCTACACATGATCTGACTAGAGCTGAGACAAGTGGATGAATAATCATCATTGTCTGAAAAGATTTTTTTTCCTTCTTATGACACATAAAACATTCATAAGATCATAGAGAAAAAGTTGTGTTACGGTGCTGAGATTTATGGTGAGTTGCTCAATTTACCAGTGAAGGAATATTATCCCATAAACACTGCATTTAATCCACTGCTTGACTGAATTATTGCTGCCAGAAATGTGGTTGTTAATTATGGTCTTTTCTACTGATTCTAAGGCTGCTGGATTAATTTTAACAGCATGTAGAATCTGTGTCCCGTTAAAATACTTTCCAGCAGTTAAAATATGCTTGTATGACACAATTGTCTGTGTTTGTATTTTAACTTTCCATAATTACACAGTTTCCATGCACACAAATGAAATACTAGTTATCCTCTATTAGCCATAGATGAACTACTCACAATGCACTTGCTGAATGAAATCAATCTTTCCTAACAAAACAATGCAGTTTACAGCAGGACAATGGGTGGAGTTAAAAAAAAATAAATCTGAACTGGAGGAAAATAACACAAGCAAAGTTAGACCCTCAGTAAGTGTTTTTGCAACACATCTTGTTTCTATGTAAATCTAGACAAAGATCATTATTAAACACATCTGCTAATGCTGAGGTGAAATTCTAAGCTTTAACGCTGAATTTACCTTTGCTGGTTACCCCTCCTTTCTGTAGCCATAACACCAGCACCCTGTTATCCCTGGGTAAAACAGGTCACATCTGAACTGGACAGTCTTAGCCTCCCCTGGAGATGACTGCCTAGTTTGAGCATGAGCAGCTTTGTTAGGAAACCACCTGACTCATTGCAGAGGGAATCCCAAGTGTAAACTAACATCTCTGCAGTGTGGACTATGTAATGATGAAGAAAGGGGAAGAAAAAAGAACTTGAAAGTGTAGATATGCCTTTTGTGACATACCGAGCGACTGATTGTTCGTCACCTTTGAATTATGTAGGGATAATTCAAGGCTACTTGTCTCTATGAAGAAGCGTTTCTGTAAAGCTGGGTTATTTTCAACTCTGTCCAGTCTGAATTCAGATGAACATGTCAGTCACACTACACATTAAGTACACAAGTCTCATCTAGGTTTCCACTCCACCGCTTCCCACTGATCCTCACTAAATGCCTATAGCTGATGGTAACAAGTTAAAAACAAAAAAATCTGTCTTCATTTGTGATTGAACTTTAAGTTTTGCAAAACCCTAGCCATAATATGACTTTTGTAATATATTAACTTGGATTCCACCTTGAACTGTCTTCAGACCCTGGGTTTCCAGAGTCTTGGTTGATGGCCATATTTTATAAAAGTTAGTGAAGGTTGTAACAGTGGACCCTGAGGATGCTCTTTCATTCAATTCAGTGACACAAAAAATCAAATAAATACATGTATTTAATCCCAATTCTTTATATAATTAAAAGCCTCACTAGAAACTGCAATAAGACTTCCTTTAACTGCACTTCTACTAAGAGACACTAAAGCTCCTTCAGCCATCTTCTGGCCAGTGGTGATTTTCATGGGCTGATATAGAGACTCCTTCTCTCTTACACCATTCCACATGTAGCCTGTGGTTCTGCCAGTTATTCAGATGGGAAGGGTGGGGTTAGAATTTGTCTTAGGAAGAAAATTAATATTTTTTACTGGAAATAGAATAATGCAAAAATTACCATTAATGTGTAGATTGGATTTCAGTGAGTGTATAAATCAGATAGGTTGTTAAAACTGGAATCTCAGATAAACAAAACCTAGACATTTTTACAGTTTGACACAACAGCGGCAATTTATTATATTTCAAAAATAATTTGTCATTAAATAATCATCTGTCCTTGACAGGAAACTGGCAAATGATGGATTACACAATGTACTTAACAAATCTGTGCACAGGCTCCAGAGAATAAAAGCAATATTGCCTATAAAATCTGGTATTAAAAAAAAAAATCATCTCTGCTATTAATCGTAAATTACAGCATGGAATGATTAAAAACAAATGGATTTGGAGGAGCAGTTCTTTAAATGGAGACATCAAGTCTGTGTTTGAAGTCTATAATGTTTACTACAAATGTCAGATATCCATCACATCTTTGATACGAGTTTGTGCAGTTACTGAGTTTGATTTGTATTGAATATTTATACTAAATTGTTTAATTAACCATTAAATATAAGAAGTAATGCAAAAGGTACAATAACTTTACCTCATGCCTCTTCCCAATATCCCAGTTTGTGACTATACCCTGAGTCACTACAGTACACTGTTTTTCAGATTTCATATTAAATGCTACCTTTATATGAAGATCTAAACCCACATATATTCATACTTCATTTTCCTCTGTACAATTTAACAAATACATACTATGGGATACTTTGAGGGCTGCAGAGACCATGCTGGCTCCTGGGACCTCTCAGAGGGTGAAACCCTCATGAAGGGGCTGCGGAAAGCAATGGAAGGACTGCTTCCACTTCCACACAACAGGCTGGTGACCAGGCTGCCCTGCCAGGCTGAAGACACTTAATGCCTTTCCAGCACCACACCCGGGCATGAAGGTGTTGGACTGGTGCATATTCCTCATGTTATGATTAAAAACCTCTCTGTCAGAATATTCCTTCCATACTTTCACAGGAAAAAAACTTGAATGCTCCTACAGCTACCTGGATGTCTGGAAGGCATATGTGGCTTGGCTTGTGTTTTGGGGGTCAGTGTCAAGATTTTGGTAGAAGAGGGCCTGCAGGGTGGCTTCTGTGAGAAGAGACCAGGGGCTGCCCTGTGCTGGACATGGGCAGCTCCAACGGACCCACCACAGGACACAACAGAGCCCATCAGCCAAGCTGGGGATGCCTCAGGGAAAACGTATTTAAGAAAGGGCAAAAAATACCAGAAAGAGAGGAGGCGGGAAAACGGAGAGAAGTGAACAGGGAGAGAAGAAGGGAATCAGAGGGCCACAACAGAGGCAAGACCAAGGCCAGAGGAGGAGGAGGTGCTCCATGGCAGAGCAGATGTTCCTGAAGGACGGCAGCCCATGAAAGGCCCATGTCAGACCATAGGAAATGAGCTAGAAGGAAGGAGTGGCAGAGAGAAACCTCTGCGTCCTGACTGCAACCCTCATCCTGAACTGCTTTTTGCCTGGCTGAAGGCACTGAATGCGACCTGTGGCGATAATAAGGTGGGGAGGAGCAGTGTCTGAAGTAAAGCTGAGCCTGGGAAAGGAGAAGGATTGTGTTTTGCTTAAGTGTTTCAAAGTTTGTGTCTTTTTTTTTGTTTGTTTCCCAATAACCAAATCAGTAATTAAATATTTATATTAATTGGCAATAAATTAATTTTCCCAAGTTGAGCCTCTTTTGCCCATGACAGTAATTGGTAATTGATTTTCCTTCTTTATTTTAATCCACAAGCTTTCTTGCTCCTGTCCTTCCTATCCTCTCCCCCATCCAAATGCAAGAGAGGCAAAGTGAGCAAGCAACTGGCTGGGTGCTCGGCTGCTAGCGGGGTCCAACCCACCACAGCTTTTTAACTAACCAGGGACACCTAAAAGCCAAGCAAGACCATAGAAAGTGCCAGCTCAGAGGACTGGAAGTGATTTATGGGATTGTCATCTAGCACTATCAGCCCAACAACCCTGTTGTTAATACCTAGGCTATACAGAGGGAGTGAACTGAAAGGGCAGCTTGGCTGCACATTTTCCCAGGACTCGAGCAGGTCACATGAGCTGAAAGTGTTCAGAGTCACAGATCTGCAAGTTTTAAATTGGAGTGTGAGCAGGGGAAGGATGAGCATATGCAGGAGAGCTAGTAAAGCTCCACGGGTAATTTGTAGAGCAAGAACCCCAAGATATCTGTGAGAAACAGAGTACTAATCCTCCTTCTTCTAACCAGCCAGCCAGAAAACAGATAAAAAAAGCATGAAACTTTTCCTATGAGCTGGAAAAAAAATGAACTGTTAGATTCTCTTCATCCTCTAACAGAGCCTGGAAAGCTAGCCAGCTGTGCAAAACATCACACTGCCTAACAGGGTAATATTGCACCTACTCTCTCTCCTTGAAGAAGTTAGACCTAAGACACACAGTTATGTCTGTAGGAGGCGGGCAGTATCAAGCACAGCCAATGGAGTTCTCTCCAAATGAGCTAGTTGTTAACACAAAGGCAGTATGGGTGTGTAATGTGGGACTAGCAAAAGACTGGATTCTCTGGTTATTTTTCTATTTCATTCAGCAGCCAAAACTCCAAGTCAAACAGCCAATGAATATCCTAAACAATCTCTACAACTCATAGGCAGTGATTTCCACACATGTAGGATGCATTAGGTCTAATTTTCATGTGCTACACTCATAACCTGTGCACTTAACAGTCATTCCAACAGGCCCCAGATTCACTGTGCATGCTGCAAATGAGTTTTATGACATGCACATATATGCTGTGATGCCTTGAACTCATTGTTCCTGGCTTAAAGCTGATTTATCATCATGTTACATGTCTATCTTGCTCAGTACATGTCAGAACTATATAACAACACAAATCATCAGTGTGCTGTAGGAACTATAGATCTAGATGTCCCAGCCACTTCGGGCTTACTTGGCATGAACTTCATGGCATACACATACATAATTCAGTCAAAATTGTTCAGCCTTATAGGGAAGCTTCAGACGTCTGAGTAGTAGATCAAATTATCAGCTCTACTGCTTCTGGGATAAACACTGTTATTTCTATCCAGGACTGCATTGTGCCCTATAAACCCAGATCACACAGCACTACATCATATAATGAACACCATGAGATAATGTCTTTAAAAGTTTTAACACACAGAGACCTGTGTTTGCACTGTGGAGTCTGTGTCTTGTTTATGCTGTAAGCTCCTTAGGACTCCTACTTGCAACAACATTTTATACAGGGCTGAGTGTCCCATCCTTGGACTTATTTGGAAGTTCAGAGGTTTCTGCTTTTGGACAATATAGGTCTGAATGATAGATGGTTGCTACGGGTATATTTCGGGCATCCTTTCATTACTTGAGAGTAGTAACACTTTTCCCTTTGCTAATTGTACTTTGCCATCCAAATGTAGTTGTAATACAAGAGCTTCAAGTATCACGAGAAATCTGAGGGCATTAGTTCTCTCTGGTAAAACAATGAGGGCACCAGGTGTCTTTAGTAATAATTCCAGTCTCCAGAGAAAATATGTTAGAATAATAAAGCCATCGTATAAACAATACATTTGTATTGTAGCTAATGATGACCTGAAAGCTAAAATAGAAATGAACTGTTTGTGCAAGACAGACTGTTAAATGATTGAATTTCTTGAGACCATAGAGCAGAATCAAAAGGATAAAAAGCTGTGTTTGTTGGGGAAGAAAGCCTATTGCTTATTAACCTATATTCACAAGTATAATTATCAAAGATGTTAGTCCAAAGCTAACCTCCTGTACTCATAACAACACTGAAATAAGTGATTTTATTTTATGAACATTCATCTTCTATTTCTAAAGTTAAATGCAGCAGCCAGTATCCTGCGCTTTAATAATCAGGTGCCAACTTGGTTGTAGAGCCTAATTTTGTCTTTAGCATGGGCAAACACGGTATAAGTTTGAGTGTTAAGACAGCATGGCTCTGTGGCTGCCTTATGGCAAGAAGCATGTTCTCTACTTGCGGAGGTACTGATTCCAGAAGCCTAATGTATTATGTTTGCCTCTACACATTTATGTTTCATGTAACTACTAATTTTTCTAATAGTCACAATGAAAGCTTTGGACATATTTGTGATTCAAGAAGGCCCTAAATGAGGCCTTGCAGAGAGATCTAGATAGACTGGAGCACTGGGCAATGATTAATGGAATAACATTTAACAAGTTGAAATGCCAGATTGTGCGCCTACGATGGAGTAATGCTGGGCGCAAGTATAAACTGGGAGAGGAGGGGCTGGAGAGCAGAAAGGGATCCGGGGGTGCTGGTCAGCAGCAGGCTCAGTATGAGCCAGCCGTGTGCCCTGGCAGCCAAGGGGGCAAATCCCATCCTGGGGGGCATCAAACACAGCGTGACCAGCCGGTCAAGAGAAGTGATTGTCCCAATGTATTCAGCGCTGGTGCAGCCTCACCTCGAGTACTGTTTGCAGTTCTAGGCCCCAAGATTTAAGAAGGATGTGAAGGTCCTTGAATGTGTCCAGAGGAGGCAACAAAGCTGGTGACAGGGCTGGAAGGTGCGTCCTGTGAGGAGCGGCTGAGGACTCTGGGTTTGTCTAATTTGGAGAGAAGGAGGCTGAGGAGCGTCCTCATGGCTCTCTGCAGCTTCCTTAGGAGGTGAAGTGGAGAGGGAGGTGCTGAGCTCTTCTCCCTGGGATCCAGGGACAGAACGTGGGGAATTCTTCAAAGCTGCATCGGGGAGGTTTAGACTGGACATTAGGAAGCATTTCTTTACTGAGAGGGTGGTCAAACACTGGAACAGGCTTCCTGGAGAGGTGGTCGATGCCCCAAGCCCGTCAGTGTTTAAGAGGCATTTGGACAATGCCTTTAATAACATGCTTTAACTTTTGGTCAGCCCTGAACTGGTCAGGCGGTTGGACTAGATGACCATTGCAGGTCCCTTCCAAATTATTCTATTCTATTCTGATTCTGAGGCTGGGAAGATATGAGAAAGGCTCCCTCTGTACTTTCACTAGTCTCCTATTCTTTCCTTGGATGTCCACTGCTAGCCACCAGAACATACAGAGTACAAGGGAAGACAAACCATTGGTTTCACCTGAAATTAACTTTCATTTCTTGAGTTTTTATGAATGTGATGTTTTCTAATGAAGGAGTTTAGCTACCAGAACACCTACACACCTAAGGGGATGTAAAACATAGGAGCTTACAAACTCTTTGTATATCTAGGTTTAATTGAGTATGCCAAATAGAACCTACAATGAATACTATTGTAGCCATGAGACTTAAAAGAGTGAAGAGAAATACAAAAAAGAAAAAAAGACAAGTCTGATTCACTGAAAGCTACAGGAATTTCTTGCTTTTAATTTACTTTGTAAGTAGTTAAAAAGTTTTAAGCCATGTTTTTTCCTCTTCCCACCTTTAAAATGTGTATGAAGAGGCTGATTCATTCTTCTCCAAGAAAGCAAGCAGGGGTATTTTCTATTATAATGTGTGAAAAGTTTCCTGAAATTACTTCGCCATGTAACAGAAGAAGTGATTCATGTTAAGCACATTTCCCATCACTTATACCCCCTCCTTATTTTACTAATATCTTCTAACTAATACTATAAAGTTAAAACCATGGAATGCCAGTAAAGAGGAGCTGAGAGAAGCTGAGAAGCGTTAGTGTTAATGCAGCTTAATCAGATGATCCACTCAGTTCTAGAACACTCGGAAAGCAACAATCAGTTTGAAGTAGTTTTAATCTAAAATTTTAGAGATTTTGGGCAGAGATTCTTTTTTAAGTTTTTTTTTCCCCTTTCCCTACAGTCTGTGTTCTAAACTCCTCAGGTTAAGGAGCAGAGGGTTTTTAAAATACAGCAGTGGTCAGTCCCTGAAATTCCAAATTTGAACACACAGAAGTGCAAAAGTTTAGTCCTATTAGATCTGAACTTCGCTGTAGCTTGCTCTTTTTGATGAACTTACCAAAACTTGGAATACCAAGACCTCCAGACTTTTGACCTCCAAATTCATGCCTTCAGTGCAGTTTGAGATCAGCAATGTACCTGTTCATGGATGCTTCTCTTCTCACCTTCCATTATAGCTGAGCATATTTCCAGTAGGGAATGTTGAAAAGACGAGCAAATGTTAGAGATGAGTTTTGTCTGAGATTATTTCCTGTGCTAAGTCCAGGAGCACCCTCTGACTGGCTGACCAGCTAACTGAAATACGCAGGCATCTATTACTTCCATTAAGAAGATTAGACATTCCAGACTTACAGCTCTATGTATTTTGCCAGACTAAATGCCATCCTCTGTTAAGCTCTTCCTCAGAAAGGAAAATCTGGCCACTTACAGTTAGTATGAGCCAAGCAATCGGCATGCCAGGTCTGCAGCTGAAAATCTGGAATTATCTTATAACAGCAGTAGGAATATTTAGGGATGAGTGATCGTAAGAAAAGACTCGTGGGACTGGCAGTGTTCAGCAGGACTTTGGCCAAGCTAAACACCAAGTAGAAAACACTCTTCAGTCATTGCAGCATAATCCCATACTCCCTCCTGTCTACACATATCTAACAAATTTAGTTTAAGACCTAAGAAAATAATTGTGCAGACAAAACAAAGCTTCACATCCAATTCACGGGAATTTTTTCTTCCAGGTGGAGTGTAGAACAGAGTAATAAGAAGCAGCTTCATTAATGGCTCCAAGAAAAGAGACACTGGTCATCAGGAGCTTGAGAAAGGGACTGAAGACAGTCCCTAGTTCCAGTGAGACCTCTGCCTATGGCTCATTCAATGACCTTACAGGCAGCTGAGGCTGTATTTCTAAAACTGGCTTTCAGTCTGTGGTCCATAAAGTGCCACGAGTCCATGGACTTTTTCTGGAAATGTGAAGTTAGCAAGACAATTCTCAAGAAGGAGAAATTTGATATGCTGCCATCTACAGCTTCACTGGAAAAAGATTTAAGCTCCACTAACCAAAAAAAAAAAGATGAAAACCGGTGCTCTATCTGATCTGGCCATCTTCTGTAGACACAAGAATGTTAGGAAGAGGATAGAGTAAACATAAAACTTAGCTGGCTGTTACTCGGCCTGGAAAAGTAAATGGGTGCTATTGGCTAAGAAAAATAACCAAAAAAGATAGGCAAAACTGGTCAGTCACTTTAGAGAGAAGCGTGGGAGCAGGTCTTTAGGGTTGTACTGTACTCACAGCTGCTATTTGGAAAGAAAAATACAGCTATGGAATTATCTGGGGGTTTTTCCCCCTTTTCACACAGCCCAAAGGTTAAACTAATTTTTTTTAAGGAGCAGATCTTGAAATTTCTGCCATTCATGCCATGGTGATCTCAGACTACTAGGACAGCAATTCTGACAGAGGAAAATTGTAGGCATATTTGAGATCTAAGGCTAGTGCAGAATTCAGGAGGTCATTCGCTACATGGCACCTCTTTCAAACAGTGCACAGCATAACCTTGGACCTGCATTGGCTTTTTAAAGGTTTAAAGATACTACTTCAGGTATCAGCTTTACCCTATAATTCCACAGAAACACTGAAAGAATGATTCTCCCCATTGCCATACTTGTACAAGTATGATCAGAGACTGTGTCTGGTGCGGTGATAGATTCATGAGCAGAGGAAGGATTTGGCAGAGTGGTTTGCATAAGGCTACCTGACATTTACAGATTTTTTTTTTCCTTCAGACTAATATTATTCTAATTTTCTCGACTTTAGGACATGTTGTTGAACTGAACTGAAAAAGATTCAGTTAATCATGGCTTCAATATAGCTAATAATAGATGCAGGATTAACATTTATGTTCACTATTGCTCTATGAGAAGTCTTTTATTTAAAAAATCATTTTTGAGTTTTTGTGCAAATCATTAGTGATCAGTAATCTCCATTATTAGGACAGAAGCTGTGGATGCTGAGTATGAAGAAAACAGTAGCATTTCTATACCAGGAAGCTGTGAGAAAACATGATTACTGCCTTGCTTAGCACAAGATTTACAAATTAATATTTGTGCTTATTTTGAACCTAAAAGGCTCACCCTTCCCTTCACTTTCTCTTCTCCATACATAGAAGTACTCAGCAGACATTAAATATTTTAAGTCCTTAGTTACCAGAATCTAGGATTAATAACTGGAAGTACCTTTACAAAGGAAAAGTTTACCATTTTACAGATTGGATAGACTGGGACAGTGATCAAATACTCAAGACTGTGAAGGACACTCATTATATTAGTTAGAAATAGAGTTCTCAGCTTTTTCCAGGCCATTTTCCTGGATAATGATGGGTAAATGAGAAAGTAAACTCTTCAACCAAGGAATATATCCACAATGGCACCTAACTTTTATATCTATTGCAGCCTAAATGTATCTTCAGCACTGACCAAGAAGCCTTTATTCTAAAGTTGAGGACTTAAAATGGTGAGAAATTTGAGCTGGCCATTAGGAAGTAGTATGGGACCTTGTGCTTACTACGCAAAGGAAACTGAAGGTGGGACAGTCAAGCAAGTTACCACAACTTCACCTGAGCAACTATGCTCTACCTGGTAGCCTCTGTGGCAAACATGAGATGAAACATTTAAACTTCAATGAAAAAAGATTTTTTTTTCTCCCTTTGCCTCACAGTTGTAACAGATGAAAGAGATGAGTTACCAGAGCCCATCTGACACGCAGTTGCTCATCAAGCCACAGGCACTCCCCAGCGGATGTCAGCCCTTCAACAAATGCTACAAACAGTTAGACATAAGCCCCAATTTCACAAACAGGTGGTGGTAGCCATTAACCTCTTTCACAGCCTGCAGCTTGCTGGTCAGGAAAGGAACCAGGGAGTGGGAAACCCAGGATCAGACAAACAAAATTCATTCTCTTAAGGGTACCTGAGACCAAAAGCTATGGGGCAGAAGGGAGAAAAGTCCCTCTCACTCCTTCCCATTGAATGCAGGCCACTGTGCATGATTAATTAAATATCTTCTGGACCTAAGGGATGGAGAAAATGGGGTGAAATAAAATGACTCTATAAGCTGATTGATAAGAGAGGGACCTACATTTCTGGTCCATGAATGTTTCATGTGAAACATTCCAGTAACATTTTGAAAACAGTCATTAAACAAACATTCAAATCAAATGTAGGCCTACCCTTAACTGAAGTTATTTTAAAAGTGGAACCTACAAAGAAAACACTGAGCAAAACATTTCAAGCAAATGGAAATATTTTTTCTGTTTTTTTTTTTACTTTGGCAGTAGGCCAGGGTATTAATTATTGTGATAAGGTTACATTTAGTCTTTGTAAGAGGAAGGCATGGTGTGTGGGATGTTTTCTGTCTCCTATGGACCTGCGTAATGGACTTCGTGAGTCACGACAAGGTTGTCCTGTGGGAGGTGCAGCAGAGCTCAATTTCTTTCATTGCCAGCTAAATTTTTTGGATGTAGGATGACCGCATACCCTTCTTCATATGCCACTTTTCTGTGCAGTGAAATAGCAGCTGACCAACTTCATCCCTCCCTCTTTTGTTTGCTGCTTTTGGCTGACAGTCCACGGCCAGTGAAGAGACAGATAACTCCCAACTTCAATGTTTTCATGTCTACCAGCCTCATGGCTGGTTCCCACAGCTTCTGACACTGCTGATTTTCCAAAGGGGCCAAGCTAGACACACCAAATCCTTTCAGTTGCTGCTAGTTCACATCAGCCAAATGCATGTGGAATTTAAAGCTATGGACATGGAGGGTAAGGCTTAGGCCAAGTGCCACCAGGCCAGTTTATGTTCTAGAGGTGAGATATCTGTGCACATTTAGGATCCATTTCTGTAGATGACGCTCACACTCCTGATACTGTACATAGAGGTGCAGGTGTTTGGAGAGTTCCCAGGCCTCAGCATATTTATTCTCCATAGACAGGCAGAAAGACTTACTTACTAGCCTCCTAGTTTCCTTTGGCTAAACTTCACATAATGGCAGGGTTTGGTCCCTTGGAGCACACTTCTGTGGAGATTTGTGTGCTGATGTGCATGCATTTCTTAAAAAAAAACCCAAAGCAGCAAAGAAACATCCCTGAGCAGAACAGCTCATCCTGTAGATTCCTATCATCCAAGCTAAATGTTAATGCATTTACGAACAGCTAGTACCTCCAAGAGCCCTGGGGACAGTGAGGCCTAGTTTCCTAGGAAGCCATGTTTTGGAGATGAATACACATTCCCAGGTGTCTAGTATGCAGGAAGCTCGTTTCTGCCATTGGGGTAATTAGTAAAGGCTCTCTTGGCAGACCTTAATAGCTCTGATAGCTCTACTTTTCTGACCATAGGTTCAAAAGTTGTTAGATGAGGACAGGCCAAGAAAAAGAAAGAGGAATCTGTATGAGTCCTGTTTCCCTAAGAAAGCAGGCTTTTATATACTCTGTCACATGTGGATACATTGATGAAGTCCAGACTGAGACGGAAATTTTTTTCTGTCCACAAAGACATGTTTTGCTCCCAAAAGTTTCACTCCGAGTGAGTATCATATTAAGAAGAAAATCCAATGGACAGCTGAAGAGCTTTTCTCTTGACAGACTCAGCAAATCTGGTATATTCATACAAAATGTTTTGGTTCTAAGTGATTTTTATTAATAAAAAATGAATGATTGTAAAAGTCCCAACCAGTTATAGTTTGGGATTGATTATACTTGGATTTTGAAAAGAAATGAGTAATGCAAAGGGTAGAACTAGGTCTGTTTTACCAGTCCATGCAATTGTTCATGCTTGTATGATTTGGTCAAGTATATACCAACAGTCAGGAGTTTACCTGTGCATATTTAGTTGTATTCAGTGCCACCTAAAAAGATCATTAAGACAAGACTTTACATAGGCTGATAAATTTTATCCCTTTACATAGGGATTTTTTTTTTTTTAAAGTTTCCTGGAGAACATTCTTTGCAAATGTAAACATCAGTATGCATTTCTTTTAGCGTCCCAGTGCATGCCTTCCATTCCTCCAAGAATTTCACCCTCATTACTATTCATTCACTTTCTCTTCATACTATGCATGTAATGGGCCTTCTTGAGGTAGCATTGTAAGCCCATACTTGTAACCAACATTAAGGAATGCTTCTGCTGCAATACATATACAAAAACTAGACAACTCTGGTAATCACAATTCAGTTTGCTACTCAGCACTCTACGGTTTGGCACACAATGTTAACAAGTAAAACTACTCAACCAGGTTGATTAGAAAACCAAATTATTTTCCACCCACATGATGTGGGGGAAAAATTATATAAAATGGTAAAAATTTCAGTAGTACTTATTCAATTCTAATATTTTCTTTTTTTTCTTTTTTCTTTTTTTTCTTTCTTTTTTTTCTTTTTAATTTTCTTTTTCTTTTTTCTTCTACTTCTGGATCAATCTAACATTTATTTGCACCAGACATAAATCTTAGTAAGCTATACTGGTGGATCATAACCCTTCCACCCTAAGGCAAGATTCCTATTCATAATACATCTTTCATAACTTACTGTGATCTTCCCGCCTGAATAACAGACTGAAAAACCCATGACTGCAGTGTATTATGAAGATGTTTTCTGTCCAAGAAGCTTGTCAAAGAGGAGTCTAAAAAGATAAAACACATAAATTTTAAGTCTCCTAAGACAACATAATAATTCAAACAGATATCATTCAGTGCTAAGCTGACTTCCAATAAAACATACCCATTTAGAAAATTATTTATTTCAAGCAAAACTTTTGAAGTGTCAGAAAGCTTTTCAAAAAGTTCTTGTTTCATGTATCATTTTGATAGTTTTCTTTTTTTCCTTAGTTGTCTGTAAACATCAATGCTAAAATATCAAAGTTTTCCAAGCATGAGCAATTTCAGGTTCCAATCTTTTCTTGGAATTACATAAAATTACTTATGATGTCCCATTTTCTTCCCAAAACTGTTGCTTCCCCATCTCACCAGTACCTGTGTCATCAAGTACATAGGGTTGGATCTGCTAATGTGCAGACTACTCTTAGTCTACTGAAAACTCAGTAAGGGAAACAAAACATTTAAAACTACACGTGCATGCTCTATAATTACTTTATAGATCAGAGCTGTTAGCATAAAGAGAGCTGAACCACTTGTAAACTTCCTAGGGCCAGGACATCTTTTTGTATAGCAAAGCACTGCATCCTTTAGGGCAATACTAGAAGTGACAGTCATATGTACACACTTTCCAAAAAAAGTTTTGGGCTTGCTATCTAATATAGAAAATCAAAAAAGACAGATAAGAGTTAGCTTAATTTAGTAGTTTTGTGGAAGATTAGGAAAATCCACTTTTAAAACCCATGGAAAACAGCTTTGTAAATCAAAGATTTTTGTGGTGAGCTTTCTGTTTTGTTTCTTTGTGGTTTTTACATATGTCTTTAATATAAATCTGTAATGGCAAACTAAACTAAAAACAGGTATGTTATGATTCTACTAAATCTTTTTAATGAACTTAGGCAGCTTTAAAATCATGTGGTATTAAAAGTAAAACCTGATGGTATTTTTTCATACTTGTTTTGCTTTGTCTCTATTATTCACTGGGTATAATTCTTACTGAGTGTAGTAAGATCAGGGTTAAGATCTAAGATGGTATTTTGAAAATAAAATAAAGCAATTTATACACACACAAATATATATATGTGTATATAATGCTTATATATGTATGTATGAAAGTATATTGCCCAGCAAATTTTCACAAAGATTACAAATTTCTTCTTTATAGATGCACTATGTCCACATGAAAGGGTTAAAAAATGATAATTTTGAACACAGTTTGCAATGTGTGTTGAGTGTATCACAGCTATACATAACATCTGTCCAAGTCTTTGCAGATGTTACTTAGCTTTGCCAAGGAGTTTCAACACTCAGGATGAGGTCTTGAACTCAGGTTTGGCTGATCCAGTGTAATCTACAACATTTCTTCCCCAATGTAAAAGGGAAACTAAACAAGCTACGATTGCTCTGGTCAGCTGATTCCCCTACATCCATTTCTTGCGTTTTGGAATTATCCATGACCAAAATTTATCCTCTGAACACCAAAGAAGGGCTCAAGAGAATTTTTTCAACAGCAATCATGAGTAAACAGAGCTAAGTATCAACACATAATACCAGCTTAGTCTCACACAGGATAAATACATTAAAAGGACCCAGGTTAACAGGAAGAAACTCTAACCTTTTATCTTACTCATGTTACTAAAATCTATTCCTTGATAAGGACCTGATTCAGTGCCTTGCAAACATAAATGTCTAAAGAAAAATCACTAATCCTTTAAGTATATTAGCACTTCTTATTTACCTTCATTTTTTCTTATTACGCTTTGCAATCTGGTATAATAAAGGAGAATTTGAGTGAATATAAATAGCTAAATAAAAATACAGTCAAGTCAAAGAACAGTAAACAAGAAAAGACCATTTCACAAGTGTTTCCCAATGCTGATTTTAGCCCACTGAAAAGATAAGAGAGTCAGCATTAGTCAGCTGCTAGTAACGGACATTTTCACTCCCTTGAGTTTGTCACCCACCCACGCTGTTCCCGTTTCAGGAAAAATAACATAGCATGGTACTAGTAGTATTTTATCCCTTTGCATATTTTGGAACAGTAAATTCTGTATGGGAAAAAATTCCTCTTGTGCCACTAAGCTTCCCAGGGAATGCAGTTTTCCAGACCATCAATTTCCAGTCACTTATTTTCATATTTACTTTGGTACAGAATGAACCCTTGGGAGGGGATCTTATGATTTCTCTGAAAAGTCCACAGCAATTATCATCTTTTTACAAGTAGTCCTTCCAAGCTGTGACAAAATGAGGATTTGGGAACAGTCAGATGGGTGTAATGACATACCTGTAACAAAACTACAAGTCTTTCAAGGTCAGTTACATTTGTGAACATATACTGTATGAATATATACAAAGGGAATCCCAGCCACAAGTATGATCACTGATGGAAGTTTAACTTTCTAATGGGGTTCATCTTTGTCTCCTACTTCCTAATATATAACTTCAACAAAACGACATTAAGTACTCTGCCCTTAATGGCAGTGAAGCCTTTGTCTTCTCTCAAAAAGTGAATTGGTTCCTAAGATTTTAATCTAGTTAATTGGCACTGATGCTCCAAATGCTGCAAGTTACCATATTATTTCAAAGCAGAAAATGCCATTTACCCTTCAAAATTATGTTTGAGAGAGAGCGGAATGTGACAATTCGAGAGAAGCTGTTAGATCCTCCCAGATACCAGTTACTTCAAGAATAGGAGCAATGTATCTTTTCCATGGTATTTCTGCATGACTTTCATTGACCTATTTTCCACTTTCATCGACCTATTTTCCACTTTCATCTTAGGCAGCTGCAACTGCTAAACTACCAGACTAAATAACAAAAAAATTGCATGAAGCAACAGTTTACTTTTACATAGATTAGCAGAATTGTCTTTTTGAACTTTCTGTCCATTAACAACATTAGGGATCTTAAGATTTTCATAACAGCTGCACTTAAAAATGCTAGCAATTACTGTAAATTACTGCTTCATTTCTTACGGTAATTTTCAGACTTTTGGCACATCACAGGGCTAAAACACAGTCAGTAAATGGAAGGGTCCAGGACGAGGAATACAATTTTGATGACAAAAGAATAACTCCAGAGCACATGAAAATAAAAACAAGAGCATTGGAGTTCATGTTCATGATTGTTCAAACAAATTGAAACATTTTATAATCTTCAAATCCATTTTTAAAGGAGGAAAATGATATAGAGGTCATAGTCTGTATAAATTTATTGTATTCACCTCTATTCTGGTCTTCAAGCTAACTCAGATTTCTTACTTTTCTTGCTCTTGCAGAAACATTGCTCAGAATTCAGGCACCGAGTTCTTTGCTTAAAACCCTGATGAGCAGCTGACTTACTTACGTAAAGGGAGAACCATACAATTTCTTGAATCAAGCATAGAAATCTCTGTAAAAATACAAAACCCAGTAAGCAATATTTTTGATACAAAGGATAAATTTGAAATAATATGTATTAATGAGAAAATCTGCAAGTGAATATGTTGCTAGCCCTCACTTCACAGCTCTTAACATGTATTTGAATGCAAAAGGTGAAGCTTGAAAATCACACTGCATACATATGAACATACTCCTCTCTGCTCTTCTTTACAACTTGATTTCTCAGTTTGTGTCTGCACAGTGTAAAGCCTTTGCTGGAGGATATTCTCTGTAAGCTGCCCCAGGTCTGCTCCCTGCTATTTGGCCTTCTCCACTCCCCACACTCACTTACGTCTTTCATATTAAAATATCTGGTTTTGGACTCAGCTGAGACAAGCATCCACCTGCTTTTGCAAGCAGCTACCTTGGGTACCATTAAGGTTTTTTTTTTTACTACTTAAAATCATGTCAGGATCCAGTCCAGCTGAGGACTGAGGTGCTCCCACTAGGGACCAGCACTTCCCCCAGACTCTGTCTTGGTTTGCCCTCCGTCTCTCACCCATAGCCTGGAAGATAACTTCAGATCTACAAAGAAGCCTGCCCCATCACTACAGACTTGTCTGGCAATCAGGGCCATTGACTGCCCTGATCAGCATCCCTGGACCTACTCTGCTTTTCTTGTTTGGGTACCATGGGTCTCTGTCCTGCCTGCCTCGCTGTCCTCACCTGTCCTTGCAGAGCAGCCCTGCTCCTGCTGCTCCCTGACAGCTCTGGGTTCCTGCAAACCAACTGCTTCAATATAATGCCTCCATCCTGGGGATCTGACTCCAGTTAGTATGTAAGAATTGAAAGTATAAGGTTCTTTTAATGTGAAGCATCAAATTCTGCACATGACAGAACTGGAGCCATTTGCAATCCCCAATAACTATTGCAATTTGGAAATCAAAACTTAGACTCTTCAGAAACACAGGGATTAATATGAAGAACTGTAATAGTTCTGAAATAGTACTTACAGGAATCATGTTTCAAAGAGTTGCATGGTTCTTTCATGATACCTTAACACCTAATCCTATAAATAATTCAAAATGATGCATAGGTTTTGGCATGGATGATTGCTTTTGAATCAGTGGAAATTATCTAGCTTAGTCCTACAAGAGTTTTGGTGTTAGACTTTCAAGTAACAGTTTTTTTAGAAAGCTTTCTGGATAGTTAATTTCTGTATAATTTTTTTAAACGAGTGCTCTGCTTCCAGAAACACAGACTGGCTCCCACACTGGCAAAGAACAATGTCATACACATTAACACAGCGGCATTCCAGGGGTGCAGAGTTTTACAAAGTTATGTTTCTACATATTAAGGTGACAGTAGATATGACACTGCATTGACTGAGGGATGAAACCTGATTACTCAATAAGGAAAGGCATGATCTAAGAATTTGCTATAATAATAGATGAAATCTGTCTAACCCAACACTTGGTTCTAAATAGCTTGTACTTTGTGCAATAATCCACATCATGTGTGACTCTATGTAAAACACACTACCTAGTGAACAATCAGAGAATAACCTTTTTTTGGTATCATTTTGCTAACATTAAATTCTTCACAAGAATTAAAGTGCTTAGTGTTGGAAATCACACCTGATTTTGGAATCAGATCCTAGAAATAGGGTAGATTTCTACTTTTTTATTTGGATGCAGAAGGAAAGTTAGAAGCATTCAGAAGGGATCTACAGTGAGCAGACTGAGTAATCCAGTAGAAAACGCCAAGAAGACAGGCGTATCTGAAAACTCTACAACTTCCCGTGCTGCCATGCTGCCTTACATTCCTATATTCTGCATCTGCATAATACTGGGGCTCATTGTCCAGGGTCTTCTTCCAGCCAGACTTAAGTGCTGAAGTGATTCCTTTGAATACAGGCTTATGGATCACTTATTTTTAAGATCCTTCTAAAGGAAAAAAAACAGTGATTCCCCTGTTTACATTTGAGAAAACAGAAAAAAAAAAGTGGGGGGAAAAAAGTTTCATGGGGAAGGTAAGCGACAGCATATCTGTGTAATGATTTGACTAAATAACAATGTCTTCTAACTGGCCTTTGCCTTTAAACATCCTGGGCTGTTAAACCTTAGCATAGACCAAATGTGAATGTGGAATTTAAAGTCATCAGATATTACGACAGCTGATTGAGATGAAACAAAAGGTCACACCCCTATGTTCAAGTCAGAACTGTGTGCAGAATACCAAGAGAAGTTCCCAGCCGTGGGGGCTGGGTATTTCAGTTTGATAAATGTCCGTTCAGAACTGTCATAGGTGACTGGATAAAAGAATTCCTGATAGAAGGTGTTAATTTCATCATCATATGTATTTTACTGTGCCTGTAAATATGTAAGTTTATAGTCTGCAGAAATTTTATATATTTTTTATTAAATATGCATTATTACCTTTTCTAGTCCTGACAGAGTAGAAATACCATTAACTTGACTGGAAAAGAGTAAGACACTTGTCACTGTTTATATTACACCCTATGGTGCCAGACAATTTTCAGTAGGAAAAAGAAAAGGCATCATAATAAAAAGAAGAATTAACAGATAAATATTATGTTTCTGTGATACAAAGCATGAAGTAAAGTGCGGGAGAATAATGGACTTCCATAACTCTGAGAGTTATCAAGCAAAGCCGTTTATTAATCTCACCCCAGTGGTTTATATACTTTTCATGCATATCACGCTCCTAAAGGTTACATTTTATTGGTTAAATGCTGCTGTTCATGCGCTCTAAGCTAACATCAGACTGGCTATCTAGATACCAACACACTGCCGCCCTCATCCAGCTTCTCTGGCAGGTGTTCCTCATTCTTCTCTTGTTTCACTGCCTTTCTTCCTCATTTAACAGTCTTTTTCAGGAGTTACGCTTGTTTAAGGTCATACGCAGCCTACTCATACCATCTCTATGTAGTCTTTCTCAAAACAATGTCCTTTAGCTTCCAGAAAGTTTTCCACAGTAAAGAGTCACACAGATCCTGAAGTCAGTTGTGAAATCCTTCAATTACCCTATCATCTAACCAGTGAAAAGATCTTGGGAGGTGGTCTCACAGGTTTGGCAAGGTCTCTGTTGTCCTACAGAGCTGAAGGTGTGATTTCTTTCTTTTGCTTCTCTAAGTGCTTGCTCTGCTGAATTGAGTTTAGTACATTTTCTGCTCCACAGCTTCCCAAAATGATGCCTGCACACTTCATCTGGAGTCCAGGATGATTCGCTTGGATATGTATTAGGGAGGTAACAGCTCAGTATAACACATGAATGCTCAATGAGTAACTTCACTGTTTTACCGGCCCATCAGCATGCTGCCTTCGGGACTGTTGTGGTTTAAGCGCAGCCAGAAACAAAGCACCACGCAGCTGCTCGCTCACTCCTCTGCCCCACCTTGGCCCCAGTGGGATGACGAGGAGAAAATACAAAGAAACACTCATGATTCGAGACAAGGACAGGGAGGGATCTCACCACTTACGGTCACAGGCAAAAGACAGACTCAACCTGGGGAAAGGTTTAAAGGCTGAGAGAGCTGGGGTTGTTCAGCCTGGAGAAGAGAAGGCTCCCGAAGACCTTTTTGCGACCTTCCAGTACTTAAAGGGAGCCTATAAGAAAGATGGGGAAAAGCATTTTAGCAGGGCCGGTAGCCACAGGACTAGGGGAAATGGCCTTAAACTGAAAGAGGGCAGATTTAGATTTGATATAAGGAAGAAATTTTTTACGATGAGGGTAGTGAAACACTGGCACAGGTTGCCCAGAGAGGGGGCAGAAGCCCCATCTCTGGAAACATTCAAGGCCAGGCTGGACGGGGCTCTGAGCAACCTGATGTAGTTGAAGGTGTCCCTGATCACCGCAGGGGGAGTGGACTGGATGACCTTTGATGGTCCCTTCCAACCCAAACCATTCTATGATTCTGTGATGAAAAAAAAAATCAATTTAATTTACTATCAACCAAATCGAAACAGGATAATGGGAAGTAAAACCAAACCTTAAAACACCTTCCCCCACCCCTCTCTCCTTCCTGGCTCAACCCCACTCCCCATTTTCTCCACCTCGCAGCAGTGCAGGGGGACGGGGGAATGGGGGTTGGGGTCAGTCCCTCACACCGTGTCTCTGCCGCTCCTTCCTTCTCAGGGGCAGGACTCCTCACTCTGCCCCTGCTCCGGCCTGGGGTCCCTCCCACAGGAGACAGTCCTCCATGAAGTTCTCCAATTGAGTGCTTCCCACAGGCTGCAGTTCTTCACGAACTGCTCCAGCGTGGGTCCTTTCCGTGGCCTCCAGCCCTTCAGGCACTGACTGCTCCAGCACGGGCTTCCCCACGGAGTCACGGCCATCTTGGGGGGCACCCACCTGCTCCGGCGTGGGGCCCTCCC
>JAVKLA010000026.1:1079473-1095705 GCA_034782735.1 Sagittarius serpentarius
ACAGGGGGTTGCCTGTGAATATGAGGAAACACTTTTTTACTGTGAGGGTGAGCAGTGGCAGAGGTTGCCCAGAGAAGCTGTGGAGTCTTCTTCCTTAGAGATACTAAAAAAACCCCTCTTGAACAGGAAGCTTGGACCAGATGACTTCCAGAGGTCCTTTCCAACCTCAGCCATTCTGTGACTCTGATTCTGTAATATTTCTTGTTTGTTGTGTCAGAGACAATACTATTTGTAGTTAGGGGGGGTAATAAATGGAGGATCCCTATTCAAATACAGAACAAATTAAAGGAGCAGATAGATCCTTGGATTTATTAAAAAATAAAAATTATTGAGATATACAAAATAATCCTGAGATTTTAATATTCTTATTTTTCTATAGAAAGACATCAATGTACACTGTATCAACATACCACTTTTTAGGAGTTAAGATCAATAATAGCTTCATGCTGGTTTTGCATGTGAACAGGCCCAGGCTTCATATGGTTCCACCTAATCTCAGCTTTGTGGTACATGGACAAAAAACTACCTGCAGAAATGTGATTTGACATGACATATGTTTTGAAGGCTTGGCAGAGCTGGGGTGGGAGCAGGGGGAGGGTGGATCAGAATGCTTCTGAAGAAGGTGGTCTAAGCAAGCTACTCACATAATGCCCCTCTACTCTTCTCTGTTTAGACCCCCACCAGGAGTACTGTGTCCAGCTCTGGAGTCCTCAGTACAGGAAAGACATGGACCTGTTGGAGCAGGTCCACAGGAGGGCCATGAAAATGGTCAGAGGGAGGAACACCTGTGCTATGAGGAAAGGCTGAGAGTTGGGTTGTTCAGGCTGGAGAAGAGAAGGCTCCGGGGAGACCTTGTTGCGGCCTTTCAATACTTCAAGGGGGCTTAGAAGAAAGATGGGGACAGACATTTTAGTACGGCCCATTGCAAGAGATCAAGGGGTAGTGGTTTTAAACTAAAAGAGGGCAGATTTAGACTAAGTATAAGTAAGAAATTTTTTACAATGAGGGTGGTGAGACACTGGCATAGGTTGCCAAGGGAGGTCGTAGATGCTCCATCCTTGGAAACATTCAAGGCCAGGCTGGACGGGGATCTGAGCAACCTGGTCTAATTGAAGATGTCCTTGCTCATTGCAGGGGGGTTGGACTAGATGGCCTTTAAAGGTCCCTTCCAACCCAAACCATTCTATGATTTTATGATAAACTACTACCACAAAATTCAGAGATTACCAAGGAAGTTGTCAGGAGTTGGTGACAGACTTTGGGCAGAAAGTGACCATAAGAAGGAGATCAACCTCTCTTCCCTGAGGAGACAGAAGAGTGCATTCCTGTGTATATAGTTTTAGTTCAACAGCAATCTAAAGGAATAGCTGGCAGCAACCAGCTCAAGGTTGATAATCGTGTTTATTTTAGCTAATAAGACTAGTTTGCCTGTCTGTCACTGGGTTATTCATTTCCCCATCACAGTTTCTTCCATAGCTTTTCTGACTTTCTCTGAGACATTAAGTCTTCAGCCCTCTGTAAAAGAAGCTAAAGAGTAATTTATTTTTGCACATCGTAAGCTCTCCACTGGCATTGCAAAGATTCTGCAAATAGACTCTTAAGGAAGAAAAGATACATGTGGACTCTCTGGCTACAAGGGGTTTCAGGGAATGCAAGTCTAATAGATTACATCTGAAAATCATTTTGCAGTGTCTGAGTTAGAATTTTGGGGTTGATTTCTTAAGGTATACAGACATGTGTGTGTGTATACAAACGTGTATGTATATATGCATACTTACAATTATAACAAAAGAGAAAAAATATAAACTGCCTCTTAATTCAAGTGAGTGTCTTTTTTATTTTTCATTTTTCTACAGCAGCAGGGAGCTTGCTGAATTTGACAGACTACTTAATGTGAAATATGTTCTATATGTTAACGCCAAGATTCAGTGTTGTTATTTCAAATGCGTATCATCTAAGTTTTATTTTGCTTTTCTTATAAAATCTGCATAAATACCATGTTTATAGTCAAAAGGACATGAGTCCTTCAGTAAGAGTCTAAACAACTTAGATTAAATCAACTTGTGCACATCCAAAGAAACCTGATACTGGAGACAACCTTTGAGAAGCTCAAGCATAACTTTGCTTTTGAAGAAACGGCTTGTAACTAGTGATGACAGGATGATGCATCTTCCAGAGCAGTTGCTAAAACCCATAGCTCTTTTGTTCCATGATTTTACATATGTTGTTACAGTGGCAAGGTCACTTTCAAGAAAACTGGATAAGGAAAAGACTCACGTATCTTAAATTACTATCTTTTCATTAGAAGAGATAGTATTCCCTGGAGAAGTCCCTGGAGAGGGGACCTTTAAAGGTCATCTAGTCCAACCCCCCTGCAATGAGCAAGGACATCTGCAAAGAATCATTTGTTTTGAAATAAGGTTGCAAAAAAAGTTTCACTTACAGCTAGACCCAGGGACAGCTTATTTTTCAAGAAGATATTTTGTGGGACCAGAAACTGGATTTTGTGGCGAAACTGGATCAAATTCAGCTAGGACAGTCAGTCAAAAACAAGGAATAAAGGAAAATTCAAAACAACTCAGCTTTTATTGACAATGCCATTCTTGTGGTAAGAACTGCCAATACTTTTTGCAGAAGAAAATCCAAATCAGACCTTATTAAAGCAGCTGGCGTTGGTCAAACAAAATGAATTTTTTAAATGAAACTTTTTTTTTCTTTTATCGGAAAAAGGGGGGGGGTTATATTCTTTTTCTGTGTGTTGGGGTGGGGCAGGTTACACTTCCAACTGACCTGAAACTAATTTCGATTTCCCCTCCATTTTTTTGTTGCAGCCAGCAAAATTATCACCTTTAAAGAACTTAAAATTATTCCTGTTGTTTTCTAAGACCACAAATCAAATTCTCTTAAATCATTTCCCAGTATTGCAGGTGTGAAAAATTGTTATAGTGATAGCAAACACGGCAAAAAAATTGCTACATTTCTCCTTCTGGACACCTCTCAGTGTTGTGATCCACTCTGCTTGTCAGGAAAAAATGCACAATTTTTACTGAAGAATATATCCATTAATTAGGCTGAGAAGAACAGTCAAAATGGCTTATCTGTAAAGCCTGAATACAACCATCTTGAGCATAAGAAGCTACAGGGTAGAGAGGAACACGTTTTTACTTTTTCATGCTCATGTGTGAATGCAAGAGGAGAAAGCTACCTCTGACAAGTCCCACTTATCAGGCAACAAGCAGCTCAACTCTGATTTGGTTTTGTGGACTTCCCATCACACCGATCACCCCAAGTTCCTGCCATTTGTGCTGTGAATAATGTGACTCACGTTGGCCATATGTTCTCTCAACACCCAACCCCCAAAACATCTTTCATGGCTTGTTTGATATCAGCATTTTGGCTGTTTATTTGTTGGAAGCTTGTGTGGTTTACTTTTTATTCCTGTGGTTGGTCTGAGGTTGTTTCTGTTCCTTCTGTAGCTACATACACCTTTATATGTTTATGTTAGAGCAGTTCAAGCCCAAGCAGGTCTTGGGAAGGTTCAAATGGTCTTTCCTTCCTGAAGCAGTTCATCCCACAATCTCTGGGACCTGAGAGAAGCCTCTGCCCCCCACAGAGGGAATAGTCCTTTTGGATGGTCCCTGAAGGACTCTAGTTCTTAATATAATTGCCTTCCTGAGGCTCTCAGGGTTTCTTTTACAAATTTTGGTCTTAGGCAATGGGTGACTTCAAAACTGAGACAAAGACAATTGTGAGGTAGGAAGTAATAATACAGATTGTTGACTATCAAGTAATTTTAGCTAAAAATCCACTGAAGATATGGGATGCAGTAGAGTTCAAATCATAAGCAAGTGTGAATAAATCTAAATTCCATGAAAGAAAGAAAACTTTAAGTCAGTTGCTCTAAAAGCTATGCAAATAAATGCTTTGAAACAGAGAAATTAGAAAACATCCAGACTTTAAAAATCTCATCTTTCCCTTTTGTTTATCCATACTTGATCTGTATTTCCTCTCCAGGAATAAATAGTCTACACAATTAAATATTTAACAGTAGAAACCATTACTGTCTTATATTCCTTTTTAATGCCTTATCATACTTTATATCTTTATTTAACCCGAGAGGTTATTATTGAGGAAAATGCAGATTTTCAGTGTAGATGCACTATATTTTTAAGTGGCTTTCTCTTTCTGCTGAAAATTACCAGGATAAAACTATTTTAACTATTCTTTCTGTATAATCCATTTCCTAAGAATATCCTTTATTTTTCTCAGTTTAATACTACTGATTTCCAGAACTCTTCAATTTCTATAGAAATATTTATAAAAGAATAAACAAAGTAGGTATAATCTTATTCTATAGAATCATTCAAAACTTAAGAATTTTAAATGTAAATAAATAGTTTCTCAAGTAGTCCTTATCTCTTTGGACTTTGGAAAGCTCTTTCTTATTCTATCGGAACATTTTTCAAGCTCTGCAAGATACATTGTGTATTACAAATAAAAGACCATTGATATACACTGTATAAAAGATTTTACTTTTTTAATTTAAAAAGCAACTGCAGTGCCAGATGATTTTGCTTTGTTGGACATGACCATCTCACTGATACTGTACTACCTGTACAAGGGAGTTATTTGATACTGCTGGCCAGGCACCTAATGCTTTGTTATCTCAATCACTAGATAAATCATGAAAGTTCACACCCCTAAGAGGAAAAATAAATTTGCCTGGAGGAATGTGGATGTCCCACAGAACATTTCTGGCCACCAATATTTTTCTTGAACTGGGAATGATTTAGATTGCTTTTAAAGAAGGTAAAGTTTTGTTATTAAAGTTTGATGTTTTCTATAAGAAAATATTTTGCAACTTTTGAGTAGATTTAAAATAAAAATAAAAGGAATGAATTAAGAAAAACATTTACTTTGTAAGATAGCTTAAGGCTCTGATGACATATTTCCTCAATCTTTTTTGCTGCTAAGCAAAACTGCATTGTAGTCTCTCTCCTTTTACCACTGAAAAATCTCTTCTAAAATGTAAATTCCTTGTGAAGCTAATTTTCTTGTGAAAAAAACAAATTAATACTTACAAGCCACAGCTGTTCACTACTGAAGATAAGCTTCTGGAGATACTCCCATATATTTTCAACAAATAACTTTTCATTTTGACAAAGGGGAGATTCTCCCTTCTCCCCATACTCTAATTGCTCTCATTCAGTACTGTTGGCAAGAAGGTCCAGAGTTGGACAAAAAAGGTTGCTGAGGGAGAAAGGAAGCCCAGAATTGTTACAAATACCTTTTGCATTATAGTGACAAATACTTCCAGGAAATATTTCCTACAAAGCATGACTCCCAGTAACAAGTGCTATATATATTTTTCAAGATACACTGTCAAAGAAAAGACTATGAAAGCATAAAGCTAGGTAGAATTTATGTAAGCCGCCTTTATGATTCATTATAAACACATCTAGGTGTTTTATGATCAGGAGTGTCATCTCCTCTGACATTGCTGCCTGGTTTTTGGGCAAGAAAGAGCAGAACACCTGGAATTTCCTGGATATCTTGTTGAATAAAGTAAGTAATTTAAAGAATAAGAATGTATAGTTAAATCCTTCCAAGAACATATGAATAAAAATCATTGACTATATCTCTTAATATTCAGAAAAATCTCAAGCAGAATTGTTATAGTCTGTCATTCTCAGAAATAAATTAGGAAAGTTGCATTAGTAACAAATTGTGAATCACTTAAGTTTTTAGCCATATACTCTGAACTTGGGTACAGAAAGAGACAACGCAGAAAAAGATGTAAGCAATATTTTCAGACATGTACACTTTTCAATATGTCAAAATGCATTATTCATGCCGAAAATGTTACTTAATCCCTGACATGGATTAGAAGTAGCCTGCCACAATAACATATGATAAATATTAGCAGTAACTTCCCATCATTGGAGGTATGAAGAAGAAGAAGTTGCCAGTAAACTGTTTCTCTCACTTGTAATATGAAGAGCTTTCTCAGGACTTTCCCTGAGTTGGAATCCATATTTTGTGAAGATCCATAACAAGTTTTTCCAGCTGATTCACAGGGGGCTCCTCAGGAACAAGTGCAATCAAATATGGAATACCTGTGACTTTCACATCATTTGTATTCTCACCTAAACCACACTTCTTTCTTATCCTGTGAAGCTCAAAGAAGAACTGATGCTGGGCCATTTGCACCAGTTCAATCAAACCAGCTATTGGAAATAACATGTTTCTGAAACCGTACTCCCTGAAGCTGAGCCCTGCTTTCCACCCTGAGCCCGACAAGCACACCTTGCTCATTCTTCATCCCTTCTCCCCGCCCTCAGAAACATTCAGCCCTGGGATATAAACTTTTTCCAAAGCGGGTGGCATAAGATAAGCAAAGTATATGGGGAAAATAGGTCAGTCTCTGTGTCTTTTTTCCTATGGCTGCAAACAGTATACGTAGCCTTCTGCTTTCAAAGGGAGTTTGCTCTTAGTTGAGAGGATATTTTTATCTGCCACACACTATGTGTAGTGAAATTTCCTGTTCTCTTCACTTCAGGCTTATCATGAACAAGATTTTTTTTTTTTTTTTTTTTTGTTAGCTCCAGTAAGTTTCCTTCTTATTGTGTTGAGCAAGCCCCATGCTGCAGGACAGTAGGTCTAACCCAGGAATATGTGTTACGTTCATTAGAGCTGCAAAATAAAGGGCTGTGATGTTTAGCACTATGGTAACTACAGTAGCTACCAGCATTTGGGATTCACCTCTCAGCCCTCATTGGTCAAGTGGGACACTTGAGTCTCTCTGTCTTGATTTTTTACCTTATAAGCTTTTTTCTGTAAGGACTACTTCTTACTTTGTATATGGCAGCCTGCTGGACTCAGCCCTAATGGAAATAGTGTGGCTCACCCTGTGGTTCAGCAGTTCAGTGGATGTTTCACTTGGCAGCTATTCGGATGTAAACAGTTGTCTCCGCCCCTGCTCAGAGGTATTCCTGCTTGCTCCTATGCCATCCCCTTCAGTTGTACTGTACCGCTGTTTGTGGGACTGTGAGATGAACCAAGCCAAGGAACTGATTAAAAAGCCCCAGGGGTAAAAATAACATCACTTTTTTTTTAAGATATTTTTGCTCAGAATGAGCTGGTCAATATATGTGTGATCAATTAGCAAATCACGTTTGCCACATGAGACCATAAACTTCTCTGGTGGCACAAATGAGGAGACGATATAGAGACAATAATAAGGATGGGGGCAGGGGAGGTGGACAGGAACAGCTTAAACCAGCTTTGCCGCTAAGAGGAGAGTCTGTGGAACCAGGGCCTCGCTGCCGTTGTAAAAACACAAATACAAAAATTTTCAAATCTTGCTTTTGAACACCATCCATTTTGTGACTGGTGAGAGCAAGGGCCTCTGTTTATAACACTACTTACAGAATGAGTGTTTAATACATCAGCAGCTTGGCAGGATTCATTTTGTGGTTATCTTTCTTTGAGGAAGTGTCTGGCTCCATCAACTGCTACCCAGTATAATGAAATATCAGACTCATCCAAATCATGTGAGTTTCAGATATGTGTCATGAAAAGAGTCCAACACTTAGGGCTTTTCGGTTGGATTATTTTCTCTTTTTTTTCCCTCTGTGCATATTTATTTCGTTAGATTTATCTCTGTTCCATTTTCTTTCTCTTCATGACTGTAGGTTTTTAAAAGCTCCAGATGAAGTATCATCAGATAATATTTAGAAAAAAAGTCTTTTGATTTCTTAGCATTGGTTCTATATTTAACTTTTTGTATATGTGGAATTGAAGTAGACACTAGCACGAACTCTAGCAGGCAAACTTGTATTGCCAAAGAAATAAGTACAACATGACTGAATTCTGAGTCTTCTGAATCTCTCATTTCTGTTACTTTTTGATTTGAGCAAAGGATTGTTGGGTTGGAAGAATATCTGAAACAGACATATTTTATATGGTGGCTCCATTTTGTGCACTTACAAGGGTTCACATTCAGAATGTGTTTTATAATATACTGATCAGTGCCAACCAACTTAACATCAGCAAATGCACTCAGTACAAACACCAACCTAATATCTGCAAATTACTTCTGCTTTTAGAACAGCTGACACTGGATTCACAGACTGTACTACACTGAACTTAGTGATTCAGACTTTTTTCTAGACAAGAGATAAGGCAATAACCATAGAGCAGTTTGCTCTACATCTTCTACTTCAAAGGGGGAATATTTTTATTTTTTTTTAAATTGCTACTTCACTCCAGTTGTCTGAAGTCCCTTTTTCTTTTGTCTTTAGGTGCCTTGAACATGTCCAAAGTTTCACAATTTTGTCATTAAAAAAATGGTTTCCTCTTCTCAAGGCTGTGTTTGCATAACCCACAAAGTTAAAAAAAACAATATAATCAAAGATGGGCCAGACCAGTTGATATTTGTCTCCCTGCAAGAAAGAGAGGACAGCTGAGTGTACATTCCAAAGTGCAGAAACTTGAGCAAGCGTGGTGGAAGTCCAGCCTGGATGAATGAGTAACTCCTGATGGAGCTCATACACAAAAGGGAAGACCACAGAAGGTGGTCGCACCCAGGAGAAATATAGAAGCATTGCTCAAGTGTGCAAGGATGGAATTAGGGAAGTCAAAACTCAGCTGGAGTTAAAACTAGAGAAGAATGTGAAGGGCAAAAAAAGGCTTTGGTAGGCGCACTGGCAGTAGAAGGAAGGTTAGGGAAAATCTGGTCATTGGGGCACAGGTCTTAGTGACAAAAGACATTGAAAAAGCCTGTTTTCACTGGCAAGACTTGCCCTCTGGCATCCCAGTTCCCCAAGCCTACTAGTAGAATCCCTGCGAGTGAAGCGGTACCCACAGGAGAGGAAGGCACAGTTAAGGAGTGCTCACACCACTTGGGCATGTGGAATCCTGTGGGACCAGACAGGATGCACTAGAGGATGCTGCAGCAGCTGCCTAATGTCACTACGAAGCCTCACTCTATCATTTCTGAAAGGTCATGGTGACCAGGGGAGTTTTCTGATGACTGAAAAAAGGAAAATATCACACTTCTCTTCGAGAAGGGGAGGAGAATCCGGGAAACTAGAAGCCTCTCAGTCTCAGGCTCCTGGGAAGATTATGGGCAGATCCTCCTCAAAGCCATTTTCAGGCACATGAAGAACAAGAAGGTGACTGGGAACTGGCAGAAAATCATGTCTGACCAACCTAATTGCCTTCTGCAATTCACTGACTAGCTCCATGGATGAGGGGACAGAAGTGGATGTTGTGTATCTTGACTTTAGCATGGCCTTTGATGCAGTCCATGTTATCTTTATAGACAGATTGGTCAGACACAGACTGAATAAGTTGATAATAAGGATAACTATTGTTAAATCATACTACGGAATAAACTAGAAACTCATCTTTAGTAAGTAAAAGATTATTTTTAAATTAATAATATAAAAATAACAAAAAGTTTCAATATATAGTAAGAATGAAAGTACAAAGAAAGCTTTGTTTCCAGAAGAACACACAGATACTCCCAAAGAAGGTTAAACATTCCTTTATGTTTAGGTAAATCCTCTGTAAATTAGTAGAGGCAGCCAAGCTTCCAACAGTAAAAAAAATACTCAAGGAAGAGAAGAAAGACAGCTGAGTCTGAAAGAAATATATTCCCAAAAGAAGAGGGGAGGAACAGAAGAAATGTAGGCTACCCATTTTGCAAGTAGAGAAGCCTATATTCCAAATTTCTTAGGTAAGCCCAGTTTTTCATGATATGTCCTGACATCTTTGACCCTTCTTTCAGCATTTATTCCCATTTTATCAATTAATTCAATATGGTTAACATCAGCAGAATGTTTGCTAAGACTTTTGCACAAATGCACATCACTTGTCATGGAAAGAGTGTAGTTTCCCCTGCAGCCGTTTCTCAAGGCAATAATTTTCTGTAAGTAATCTTACGACACCACCTCAACCGGAGGTTATGACACTGTTTTAATTAATTTATTTCAGCCTCTCTATAACTTCATGTCTACAACTTCACTCCTTCAGGGGTTAACACTTGCTTTAGTTGAGTCACTGTAAGTGACCAAAGAGACTACAGTCAAAGGAATGTATCAATATGAAATATTTTATATCACATTGAATTGACATTTCACTCTACCATTGATGCTTTTCATTTAAAAAGTCCAATGCAAGTCAACAGCACATTTAACTTTTGTTTAAGTGAGAAGAAATTTAAAGAAATATAAATTGAGTTTAGAATAAAAACAAATTAAAAATCACTTTTTCAATTAGATTTCCACTTAGATGACTCTCTGCATCTCACTTCAGTTTTTTTAGGGTTGGCAGAAAAGAGAGGAGGTGAGCAAGTGAAAGAGGTCTATACTGAAGACCAACACTTCCTTGATCCAGTGTTCTGCTTCAGATGTGCTTTTTTCAGCCCAGATCAGAAAGGTTACTGAAAGGTGACAGAATGCAGGAGAGCAGTCATTTCACAGCATTAACAAATACTGCTAAAGTAGAGGGTTTCCATTTTTTATTTAAGACACATGATCATTTTCAAAATAAAATAATGAACATTTGTCTCTTCCAGCTACCACAGAAATACAGTCTGAAATGGAACAAAATTTCCAGAAGGATCAGCAGTCTGAATAGCTTGGAAACATCCAGCTTTATTTTACAATCTGATATATATGGCTACAGTCCTGGGTTACCTTTCAAAAGAGGATACCAGGAGGAAACCCTGGAAATCTATTCCAAATCCTGGAAATAATACTTGAGGGAACAATTGCCCTTTGGCAAAGACAAGGATTAGATGACCTAAAGGTGTTTTCCATTTCTGCCTAAGTCTTTTAAAAATAGATATAAGTTTAATAAATTCCTATAACTTCTATAAATGCCCCAAAGTATACTAGCAGATCATTTG
This sequence comes from Sagittarius serpentarius, assembly GCA_034782735.1. NCBI lineage: Eukaryota > Metazoa > Chordata > Aves > Accipitriformes > Sagittariidae > Sagittarius > Sagittarius serpentarius. The sequence continues at coordinate 1,090,389 of JAVKLA010000026.1, forward strand.
AGTTTAACCAAAAGACCCAGCTGGGCCTGACCTTGCAAAACCTTACATCAGAAGTTTTTACTTACATAAGCAGAGCCTCGGACTTTGTGAGCTGTACTCACAACTCACGAATAACATCCAGGGGAGAAACCATGGGACAGTAGCTGGCGTCTTCTGTTCCCTCCTGTCCTCATGACAGATATGAAGCAAGCAGAAGAGAAGGAATCCTACTGACATATGAGGGCCCTGGTACACAGTCAAGTCACAGATACTAAGAAAAGGATTTGCAAACTGAGGGCTAATCCCTCCATTCAGTCCCAGATTTCTTCTGCTTACCAGTTCCCGCAGCATGGAGGAGGGCTACTGGCAGGACTGCTTTGTACTTCATGTATACACCAAGAGGCGACTGAAAAAGAAAGGAGACATATTTTGAGATAAGGGGTTAAGTCCTCTGTTTTTCAATAGCTATGCAAGGAATAAAACAGATGAAGCCATTAATGAGTCTGAGATTTTAGAAAATATTTTCAACAATGAACTTTATTTTGACAGCTGCAAAACTAGTTACTAGCAAGTACAGATGTTGCCAAAGAAGTCTGAGTAGTCATAACATGAGGTTTGAAAAATAATTTCATTGGTCAAAGCCATTAATTTTGCTTTCAAAGTCAAAATGTGCTAATTCAGAAGCTTGTATGGCATGAATATAAAAGAAAGGAAACATTTCCCTAAATGCCAGGCAAGATATAATGAACTGCTAATGTGAAAATGCAATCAAATACTTAAAATGTTTTAGTGACAGCTACGGGACGAACGTCTATTAAATGACCTAATGTAAATGATGTTATAGCACAAAATCTGAGACTCACTTGTGGTATAATAGCAGAGAGACGTAACAGTTTCCCAGGATGGCTTGAACAGAGAAACAGATGTATTAGGGTTTGGTTTGTTCTGTATTAATTCACCTCTTCTGAATGGCTTCTAAGTCAGTTACTACCTTTCCACATTCAGATGAAACATTTTGGTAAAGGAAGTTTTGAATGAAGCTTGATAGCAATGAAGTTGCAACTGAACAAAAACATAGTTTTTCCCCTTTCACAGAAAGACTGATGCAGGACTTTTTCCTCTTCATGGAAAAAAATACTCCTATCAAAAGAAGGGAGCAAACAGTAATGAGCTCCAGTCTTGTTCTGCAGTTTGCCCTGCACAGTGGAGTCCTAGAAGGCAATATTCTTTTGACTAGTCACCTTGCAGAATTGCTTGTCTTCCACTGTCCTGAGCCATATGTCCATTTTATTTCATTTGGTCTGTTTTCTGTAGACTCTCATACTTGTCTCATGACTAAATCCCAGCAGCTCCAGTAGCCCAGTAAAAGATATGACTGCAAATCTCAGTTGTGGTTACTTGTGTCCTAGGTTCTTCCCAGCTGAATTTTTAAATTGTTGATTCATTTGGGAGGGTTTTATGTATCTGCAGATTGTGCATTAGCATCATATGTTACTTAGAGTGCTAGTATCACATCTCAGTGTTGGCTCTGTCCAAAGAAAATGATCCTTGACCACATCTGGTTTTAGAGGTCAGATGTTTAGTCAACTGATTCAAGTCATCAGTACCTAGTTCAGGGTAAACCAAATCCTGCCCTCAGACCTTGGTAATTCTCCACAGCTAAAGATTTTGTCAAACATGGTATCAATATCAGGGATGATAGTCACTGCTCATTACTTGAGTAAGGGGATTCTTCACACCTAGATTTAGGCAACTCACACCCTCCTTTACTCCCTAGTGAGTAGGTTTGCCCAGTGAGGGCAGCAATTGTAAAGAACGGTTTGCAGCCAGTTTGTAGCCACGCTGCTAGAACACGGGCAGTAAAACTCAGCATGTTCACTGGGACAGAGAAATAAAACTGGGACTTCCAATTTTACTGGGACATCTGGCAATACTGAGGAGACACGCACAGGGTTAGTCAGCATGGACACGCATACAGCTTTGCAGTTTCTGTAAGTGTGAGTTTTGGTCATATAGCTTAACTTCCAGGACTCCCAGAGGTTTCCCAACTTCAACATATAGTGTCCCCTGAAACGGCTTGTACTTCCTGAGGCAAAAAGCGTAGGTATGTTGCTAAAAATTGCAGTTAGTAACACCTGCAACTGAACTATTGCTGAAAAACATTTCTCATTTGTACTACAGAGTGCCTAGACACTCCTAATAGATTTGCCCGGAAAGTGTTTTCCCAGCTCATGAAACTTCATGAGCTTAGGGAAATGTTCCTAGACAAACTTAACAGTTTTTTAAGTTTTTCACAGGCAGGAAAACAAAGCCAAGCAAACAGAAGAAGAAAACAAGAAACTGTCAAGAGATTGAACTCACAGGCTAGCTGTTAAGGCCATTGCCCTATGTGTGAGAGATCTTTGTCCGTTCCCAAGCCCCATGCAAATTTATTTCTGTAAAGCGGTGCAATTCTAAGAACTGAAACCGGGAGAGAGAACAAGCAGCATTGACTGTGTTGTGGAAGACAGTGGTTAAGTTGCTGGTATAAGTCCAAAAGGAATAAAGTCCAAAAGGACAAGCTGTGAAAGAAGAGAAACAATTCGTTAAACAGCTTTATCTAAAGGTCACACTTGAGATAATGAAAGACTCCTATATCTCCTGATTTCTAGAATCAATCCCACTCAATTGCCCAAAATCAAGATAGGCTTAGCTGGACTCTGCCCTCTTTAGTGCTTGGATTAATCATGACATACAATTCCTCACCTCCACGAGACCAAACTGTAGTTGGTTCTAGTCCAAGCAAGGGATGAAGGCAGCAGAAAGCACTTAACCTAAAATCCCATTAAATATTTGGTAGGTTGTTTCAAATATTCAAACTATAGGTTTTGTAATTTTTCTCAGGTCTTACAGCATACTGTGTGCATACTTAAAGCATACGGTATGCATTTTTCTCAGGTCTTATAGCCCAAAGCATATTGTATGCATTTCATTTTACTCTTAATGCAGAAGCTGGAAACAGACTAAAGCCATGGATGCCTGGAAATAAGCATAAGTATTTTCATCAGCCTTTTCCACTTATAATGGCGTTTTTCACCTTTCCAAGCTGTGCAGGCTTTTCCTTGCCTGCAGTGTTCTTTCTGTCAGTTTTGTTCGGGATTTTGAGTCAGACAGAGTACTTATTAATGGAAAAAGTGAGGAATACTGAAGGTATATATGTTTATGTATTTGTCTGATTTTAAAGTAAAATAGTATTTTCATATTTTTGACAGATATTAGCCCCTAGTTCATGTGAGTCATACATAAGCCCTCACCCCTCTACTTAAAAACTTTTTGCCTAAAATTATTTGCAGGTACAGTGTAACTGTATCACTGATGCACCTGCTTTTTAGATGTGCCAGAAACATTATAAGCATTTCGCAGCTATAAAAGAAATCTAAAAATAATACATTTGCTAACATCACATACTGTATCACACCACTTGTCATTAATATGGCTCAGAAATTGAAGGCGAGAGCGAGGGCAAAGACAGGACAGGACAGGACAAGACAGGACAGGAGCCTATTTCTTAGCTCTTTAACTTTCAACACAGTAAAAAATCAAAAGTCTTTGGTTTAATTTTAAGACCTAAGGAAATAGTCAGGCAAATTCTGGTTTAATTCCATTTCTCTTAAAATCTTTATATAATTGATCCAATAAAACAAAGCAATGTTAAAGCCTCCAGGAAACACCCAGTCTTAGACTTCATGGGTGAACAGTCACCGTGTAAACCTGCAAAGCGATCTGACTTTTCAGATTGGCTGGGTAGGAAAAGAGTAGTTTCTTATTAAAGCGTATGATCTTAATCTTTGAGACTGTAAGGATATCTTGTGAGAGAGAAGAAAACAAACAACCTTCTTTTTGGATAGCTAATAAATTTGTAGTTTGATGAAATGAGGAAAAGACCTGCTGTGAAGCAACTCTGAGATACCAAGTTACAAGGGAGGCTTCGCACTGGACATTCAGTGTTGTCCGTGAACCCTGTGTGTCAGTTTTTCAGACAGTAATTGAAGATTTGTGTGTGCATGAGCAAACAACCTCATGAAAGAACTAATGAAAACTCAAGCAGGAAGGAATATAGAGGTCTACATAACTGCCAAATAAAAAGCAGATTGAATAAAGTCCTTTACCAATGGGAGCCAATAATAAAAACAATAGAAAAAGCATAGAGGTTATAATTTAATTGTGAAAGAAGAAAAAGAAACAAGGTTCTGTATGCACAGCAAATGTGAAATAAACCAAAAGGGCATGCTTACGTGAACTTCCGATTTCATCAAACATCAAATATTCTCTAAGTTCAAATCAGGGTGTTAATAACATGAGGTTCTTTAAAGCTACATCACACAAAGAAAAACACTGAACAAAGCTATGGAAACTGTGAAGCTACTGCACTGCTAAGCAGTGACTGGAATTAATGATGTAAGCAAATTCCATCTGAGGGTTAAGCATTTAGGTAAAGCAAGGAGAGGTAAACACTGAAGATGTTTTGGTGGATATGCTCTTCCACAGACACTGCAAAGCTGTACGTGGCCATAAAAGACTTTTTCCTTCTCCACAGTGCTCTTGTTCACCCAAGGAACCTAGAAATTGTCATAAGCCTCACAAGAGCTCCCTGGTGGAAAGGTGTAAAATGTAGATGAGTGGTAAAACCAGAATGAAATGTTAAAAGAAGCTCAGTAAACCATCCAGCCAAACAACAGTTGTCTGGGTGCAGTTAATCCAATATTCTTTCTGATCAGTATTTCTTGTTTCTTTTCATTGTGTGCTTTTCTCTACAGATCTGTCTCCTGTCATCGCCACACTGCTTTATGAACTTCCTCTCGACCAAAATGTTTGTCCAGGTCTCCAGCTCCCCTTGACCATACCAAGAATCTCCTTCCTTTGTTCTTGATTCCCCAGGACCTTTCAGGATCCAAGATAGAATCCCCCTCCCTGGCTTTAATGTGGCTTTTGGACTTAGTAAAATTTATGGCATAAACATGGCCTTTAACATATTTTTAACATATATCAGTTAATTCAGCACATATTCTGAGTTCTTGGTCCTGGATTTATGGTACATGAAAGTACCAGGAGCAGCTATAAAGCAATTAGTGTGGTGTGAAGTCTGTGAACTGTTCATTTGATGTTGGAAAAAAAAATGCTCAGCTCAATACCCAGGTTCTACTGCTGTAGTGTCCTGGTTTCAGCTGGGATAGAGTTAATTGCCTTCCTCGTAGCTGGTACAGCACTGTGTTTTCAGTTCAGTGTGAGAAGAATGTTGATAACACCCTGATGTTTTCGGCTGTTGCTCAGTCGTGTTTAGACTCAGTCAAGGACTTTT
>JAVKLA010000026.1:1116616-1143655 GCA_034782735.1 Sagittarius serpentarius
GATGGCATCCCGTCCCTCAGGTGTGTCAACCGCACCACTCAGCTTGGTGTCATCAGCGAACTTGCTGAGGGTGCACTTAATCCCACTGTCTATGCTGTTGATAAAGATATTAAACAGTACTGGTCCCAAGACTTCACTGAATTTACTGTGCATTTTCCAACTTTTCGAATCTTCTTTTTCTGCCATTATGATACTATACTTACACTTAAACAACTTAGGAAGTAGTTCATAAGCTGTCTTACTGTGTCTTATCATTGGAACAGTATTTTCAAGCAGTGATCAAGGCCTGATTCCATCAAAACTTTGATGCAAGTCACAAATTCTAGGTTGAGTTTTACTTTAATGATAAGGTACATGTATTCAAGTTCTGTCTAAACACTATGCAGAATATGAGATGGTTTTGTCATGAAAAATACTGAGATTTCAGAAAAATTACAAAACCGAAACACGGGTTCCAAAATATTTCTGAAATGCAGACACAGTGTCTCACAGGAGTACTTAATAGGACAATTCATGATCCCACCCTCATGCCTAGACAGAGCGTCTTTCCTAAACTACATCTCCCATCATTCACCACAATCTACTGCAGTTAATCAGTTCAGTCATAGGCAACAGTGTGTGACTGGTAATAAAGTTTGCAGGTCTTGTACTGGGCATAGAAATGCAAAGGGGTTCCTAGGACAGCCAACACCAAGTGTGATGAAACACCACTTTAGCGCTGCAAGAGGATTGAAATATTACTGTTTTCTTTCAGACAAATTTTTTAATTTTGTAGTGGTTTGTGTGAAAATTAAAAGACTGCAGGTTTTAATAAAAATCTTTACTTTTCAATGAGAAAAGTTTATCAACAGCCGTACAGGTTATGCACTTCACAGGCTAACTGTAAGAAGCAGCATTAAATGAAGTTTTCTCAAAGGCAACAAGTAGGCAAACAAGCAGGGCACAGAAAGCAAGCTGTTTTGAATGAGGATACAGAGCAAACTCATTCTCCTTTGGTTTTCACAGAGGTACTGATGACTTAGACTTACTAAGATGTTAGTGAAAAGACCTGCAACAATACATGGTTTGTCTGCCATGAAAGGTCAAAACGATGAGTCAGGCATGAAAGCATTTAAACAACTGTTTTCAAGGAGTACAGATGAATTTAAATGTTAATACTTAATGAGTAAAGCACTCCTTCAGTAAAACATATTGTAATTCATATATTTCTTCTGTGATTTTCACGGCAGCAATTCAGCTGTGTTTTCTTTCCTGAGGAAAAAAATTTATCAAAGCACAGCCAAGTAATTTAAAAATTAGAATATTTACCCATTAGTACTAAAACTATTAATTACTTGAAAAATGCACTTAATTGCCCACTTAAATATTTTATGATTATAAAAGTATTTTCAGCTGCTGTTCTGTAGGTATTTCTTAAAAATGTTAAAAAGACATTTTCATTTACTTTTTTCCAGCTGTAAAAGCATTTGGCATTGTATATAACTCATCATTCTCTAAGCCTACAAGTTCTAGCTGACTGAAGTTTGGACTTTAGATCTCACTTGTGCTATCTTCCAGTAATATAATTCTAGATAGTGTTCCTTTCTCTGTATAAGTCAATGTAGAAAGGCTTTCATATGACAATAACCATGGGGAATTTTTAAGGGGTTTTTAATGTCTTAAGGAAATGCTGATGTTAAAGTCTTCAAGATACATAAAAAGCAATTCTATCTGAGAAGCAACTAGACATATTACTGGTCCTGTACCTAAGTGGCATGTTTCAAAATGTAGTTGCCACCAGGTATTTGGAAAACACGTTATGCAGACTTTGTTCAGGTGAGGTCGTGCAAGGATCAGTCTTCTCATGCCACATGACTTTGGACTAATGAACTAAAAACATAAGCCCTCGCTGCTAGAGATTGTAAATAACACAAAGATTAGAGGTATAATTCATAATAATCAAGAGTTACATTGCTCATTTCAAGTGAAATAAAGAAAAATGCTTTTCAAATATCACCAGACTTGAAGTCAGAAATCTATGACAGGGCACTCTATCCTTGGAAGAAACACGTCTGAGAAAGACTTGGGGGTCATGGTAGATAGCCAACCCGAGAAACCTGAGCTCCAGCGATGACCTGGTAGCTGGAAGAATGAAAACTGTCCTTGGCTGCACAGCTGGCATGATGCTGCACAGCTGGCATGGTGCTGCTGGACGCTGGGTTCAAGCCAAAGGCTGCTCAGCTGAAGGAGATTCAGAGAAGAGCTCTGCAAATGATTACAGCAGCGGGTCATGGGCTTTTTCCCCTGTGACCCTCTTCTCCGAACTGCCATGCCTCTGCCATTTCTACTTCGGAGTTTGCAATTCCAGTGGGGAGAACAAAGCCTCATTCAGAAACCGCTACATTACAAGGCTGAAAAACTTGTCTGGGACTGGAAGACACAATAAATTACTTCAGTCGAGCTAACTCAAAGGCACGTGGTAGTACTGTTTTTTCAAAGGCCATAATTATTTACACAGGGAACAGAAGCTTGATAATGGAGGACTTCACAGAGGTAGCACAAAGTTATTCTGCCAGGCAAAATTAGCCAGTCTGTTTTTTCTTTTGAGCAGTCAAATTATGTACTGCAATGATTTACCAACAACTACAGTGTCTCTTAATGACCCTTTCAAATCAAGATTTAAAAAAAAAAAAAGCTGCTCTTCAAATAGGACTTAATTCAGAGAAAGCGTATGGCCAGGTATAGGAACTGAATGTTCAGAATGATTGTCCGGCCTCTTCAGTTCATTAGTGGCCGGCTTTCAACCGCAGTAATAACGGCAGTGTGCACCCCAAGCGTATGATCCATCCTATTGTCCTTTAGACAGCTGCAGTCTAAACACTCGTACCCCAGCCTCTGTCACCTCAGCTCCCTTTGCAGTCAATGGAGAGAAAAAGGCACTTCAAGAGTGCGATTTTTCTGACCTCACAGAGATTTCCACGTCAGGATGAGATGATTCATTATTAAAAACCCCTTTTTTTCTCCATTGACTATACAGCTAACTTAGATAAAACCATCTGTATTGTAGATGTCTATATCTGGTCTGGCAAACGTTGTCCTGAGAGCCTTTCCATTAGAGATAAGGAACCAACACAGCCCTTTGGCCCCCAGATGCTGGGCAAAACTGCTGGGTTTTTTTCCACAGCTGAGCTGTGGTTGCATCAAAAATTTTGAGATGTTTATGCACAGGCACAAATTTTCGACACAGTGGATCATTTATGCTGAGATATTAATCCAAAAGCCACAGGCTGGCAAAGCTGATCATGTGGTGACAGGTTTGAAGCAGATTCTACTTGCTTCCTGAGGCGAGGGAGCGGTTATCCACCTGGATCTGAAGGGTAAGAGGCATTATAAAGGACTGAAAAGCTCTATAAAGGACCAAAAGTCTTTACAAGGTGAAACAACTTCAGTGTGAGTGTCTTTGGAGACACAGCAACTGCAGCATCCATTCTGGGAAAGGTTTCAATTCATAATCATTTCTCTTCATTTGTTAGTTCCAGAATAAAATTAAACCCCAGGAAGAAAGCAGAGGGTGTTTCTGAAGACAGAAACCCTGTCAAGAACAGTTTTCTTCCGACGTTTCCATGTGCATTGACGAACTTGCAGCGATACCTGGACATAAACATCAAGACATAAGAAGGGGATATAATTTTTCTTCAGAAACTCTAGTTTCTAGGTCTGAACACCTGAAGAGGAACAAAAAATTTTAGGGAATACTTTTTATATAATCAGTCAATCCACACCTTGTCATAACTATTGCCAGCTTTGGTTTTTTCCCACTGGAGTATTAGATCTCAAAACCTGGTTCTCTTAATCAGCAGAACCTTGGCATTATTAAAATAATTTTAATTGTTTTCTCATAGATGCTTTTCTGAACAGTATCATCTGGCCTTGGACCCGAAAGGCAAAATTCTTTCCTACATTACGGCTGTAGGAAGAAAGAGGATAGGAAAGTGCTGTCCTTTGCGGACAGATTTTGGAAAGTGTATTTGGAAAAGGAGCCGGATCACACCAATGCCCATGTACAAGCGTGGGGCAGATCAGCTGTTTGCTGGTAGCTGCCCTCCTGATACGGGTGTTGAACGCTGGGAGACGACACAACTGAGGCCACAGTGCTTGCAGCCATGCAATGCAAAAGCAGGACACGCAGGGAGGGAGGGCGGGGAGCAGCTCTGCATGCACGGGGCCATGCCGTCCGCAGACAGGGTCCTCGCGCTGCGTGCGTGGGAGGCACAGAGCATGCTTTTGCCAGATCTGGAGCTAGCGTGTTCCTGGCCCCAGCCTGCTCTGCTTATCGGTGCATCAGTGCATGAGCAGCTGTGTCAGCGCAGCAGAGGGACCAGAAGACCGTGACCCAAGGGTAAGAGTGGGCAGGGAAGGGCAGGAACCTCTAAAGCCACTATGTTGCTAGAAAAAATTTTGCATGGAATGACAGTCTCCGTATTCCCATCCCGCTTTCCCACTTCCCATAAACTGTCAAGTAACTCAAGCAGAAAAAAAAAAAAACCAAAAACCTATGTATACTTTTAAGCTTTGTAACATTAGCAGGCAGCTGAAAGGTGCCTTACCTGAAGCTGCGCACAAGGCAATGAACCTTAGCAACATCAGCAATAACAAAGAGCTATGTAATGTTATGAGAAGTAGTTGACAGATCCCACCCCAACACCGTTAGTCCTTGCTGACTCAGCATGAAGTACCTTCTTTCGCCATCCCTCTGGGGGCTAGCTACGTGTTGACCAACCCTTGGAGCTCAGTCAGAAGTTAGTAAACTGAAGTACCTTCAGTAGTATAAGCAGTAAACCCAAGGGGTGGGGCTCAGCACTGCAGTGGTGATGGCTCCATTGAGCCAGGATGCCCCTCACAGTCAGCGGAGGGAAATGTGCCCAGCTAGTGCCCAGCTGTACTTACTGCAACACACAGTCGGTAAGCTGAGCCACAGACGTGCCACGCTCCCTCCACTGACTCTAAATGAAGTTAGGGACTACTAGGTCAGTTGAACCTGTCAGGAGCAGGGAAACAAGTCCTGCTTAATTGTTTAACACCATCTAGCATATTTATGTGCGCGTATGTCATAAGATTTTGCTGCTTGCTTGATCTGAATGCAGAAGACGCATGCTTGCAACTGTTTTGTAAAAAAAAAAAAAAAAAATGTGCAGGTTGGCATTAAAAGTTGCCTTTCCATGGGAGCCGGAACCCATCTCACCGCTGGTCACACTGGCCCCACGCTTCCTGCTGACACCAGTCGTGCACTCCTGGCCTCTCCTTTGCACCGTCTTGGGGGGTCATTTGATCCCACACTGAATGTTTCACGTGTTTGGGGTCAACTGTCTGTTTTTTCACTTAGATTTATTTCCTGCCTCTTCAGCACACTAGTAAAAAGCTGCAGAACTGGAGGCAGTGGGCTGGGCTAATGCTAGGTTGTCATTCACCAAAACCCACATTTCTACAACTGGGGTACACTCACTGAAACTGGTAGGAGATCAGTTTAAAATGGACACCAGGAAATACTTCTTTACCCCGAAGGCCATGATCTTCTGCAACCTGTTGCTGCAGGAGGTTGGGTAGACAGAGAGCATTGGCAAGTTCAAAATTGGGTCAAACTTGTTGACAGCGGGTCTAAAAAGAGAACAGGGAGGACTGTACCTTCTTCTGCCCCTCACCCAGTGACACAAGGTGCATTTATTATGAGTTTAGCAATTCGTTACGAGCTTGTAGGAGCGCTGGAACTGGTACAAGAGGGGAACCAGGACCACAAAGTGGAAAACTGGAATTGGGAGAACAAGTAATGTGAATGATCTGCATATTAACTGTGGAAACAGTCCTATTAATTTCAATAGTAAACTTTGGGAAATCTCTTCCTATGGCTCCTTTTTGCCTTCTTTTTAGAACTCTCTCCTGCACAGTCTCTGCTGAGAAAATTTCTCTTTGATCTCATGTTTTTTACTGTACCCAGCCAAGTGATGAGCACACTAAAAATCAATTTTATAATATACTTCTCTTGATAAAAATGTGTTTATCTCAGAATCAGTCACTGATTTTATTTCTGAGAAAATTGCTTTGTCAGTGGACCACAAAACAATCCCCTATTAAATTTGCCACCCAGAAGTAACCTCTTTCACTTGGAGCCAAAAATTGTTTGTCCAAACTTTCCTTAGATAAACCAAATCAAGCAGAAACCACTTGCATATTGCCTTACAGACCCTAATCATGGATTTCTTCTTTCATCTACTCCAATGGATTTTCCACCAGCTCATCAAAACAACCTATCCAGCAAACGCTCAGAAAGCAAGTGATGGTTAGTAGAAACAAAACTCTGCAGACAAGAGTGCCGTATTTTTCCTACATCTCCTTGGCAAAATATTTGTAGCTAGAAAAGCAAATTGTGTCCTTTTCCTTGAAATGGTAATACTTCCTCCAAAATTACCTTCCTTTGACATTTAATCTGCAGAAACTGGATACAAATGTGTTGTCTATACTTTCATTCTTGTGCATTAGTACATGACTTTATACTACTTAAATAACACCTATGATGAACAAAACAGTTGCTACTGAAGAGTTAAAACTGATCTATTAGAAACCCAAGTACATTCAAACCCAACAGATTTAAAGATGAAATTTGATATATTTACAGTTTAAGTTATACGGTGGCCTGTGGCAGCCAAGCATGTGGACCAGTGAACAAGAGATCCCTTACAATCCTAACCCCCATGTTTTCCCCAATGCTTTGTTTTCTGACTGTGAAAAACCTGGATGATGCTGTTACTGAGGATTTAGAAACAGCTGTGCAAGGCAGTAGAGACTTTTTCTACACAGGCACGATTTCTTCAGTGGTTTATACAGATTTTTATGTTAGCTAGTGAAAATTGAATCAAGCTACAACTCACAGTTTATGATACTGTATTAAAGACTGAGGGCTAAAAGTGCTGCTGTGCATTCTTCTCCTAAAAGAGGAAAAGCAAGAGCCAGGGCATTTGGTATTGTCGCTCTAGAAACGTATCAGCGGAGGTTTCAGAAATATTTTTCAAACACATATTTTTCAGAAAAAGATCCAGATTCAGCAACTTGAAAACTTTTTGTCTATTTGTTTTGCTTTTAATAAACTAACTTCTCTTAAGTATGTTTTGCTTAACAGTTTCAAAAAGTGAAGCATTTAATTTTTTACATTACTCTTAATTTTTAAAAATCTTTCAGTTTTGTTTTTAGCTAAATCTAAGAACTGATTTCCAAAAAAAATTAACGACTGTGGAAAATTCTCTTGTTGCTTCTTTTTGCTGACGAGGAATTTAGGAGGAATATTGAGAAAGTAACAGAAAAGATATTTTCATGTACAAGATTATGTTTAAGAAAAAAAATATTATTAAAGTGAACCCGATGTCCAGAAGACCATATTTATTTTAAAATTTTGTCCCATTATTAAAACTGCTTTTATGCCTTCCCCCTATTCAGAATAAGTGGAAAGGGGTTTGAAACAAAACAATGACTCTGAACAAGTATTGCTTTACGGAGGAGTCTGCAGTATGGTTCTGGCTATTTCTTTTGCAAATGGTCCCTAACTTTATGACGAGCTGAGTCAAAAATATTCCATGTTCATGTTTGACTCTGAAGCTGGGTGACAATTTCTGAAGCTTTAAAGCAGACCAGAAAGACAGGCTTGATCAGGGCACTTGCAGGCCAGGTGCCATATGCTATATCAGCCTTGTGTCAGGCCTCATGGCCTCTGTGCAAGCCTCACTCCCTCTGCCGCCTGCTCCTAAAGCCCCTAAAACATCTCTCGGCTGCAGCGGGCACCAGCTGGCAGGGCAGGTCGGTGTTCCTGCAGTCAGACGAGCGGGCAGAGCGCGTAGGCAGGTTGCCCGCGCGGGGTCCGCCGCCCTGCCCTGTGACTAGGGGAGCCTCGCACAGCACGGCCATGAATTGAAAGAAGCCTCATCAAAACTGCCTGACAGGGAGGTTCTGGAAGCCGTGCAGCACGATTTACTGCTTCAGACCCACGTCCAGCTCAGAGGTGCGGAGCCCACGGTCCTCTTCTGCGTCTGGTTAGCTGCAGCACAAAAGCGCCTCGGACACAATCACCGCGTTTGGGGCTCTAGCGCGTGGGGAGTTTTAAGAGCAGACCACACACGTGTCATGCGGCGAGAGTATCCGGTTATTTTTATCAGTTACAACAGGGATGAATCCATCTCATTCCATCTATTGTTATGAGGAAATTTGAGACAATTGGGGTCATAATGCTTTTCAAGCAAGGCTAAGAATCACACTTCCAGGCTGAGAAACTGAAAAAGCAACCTGATTTACAATAGTATAGCTATTATGCACCTCCTACTGCCACGACAAGGTCAGGTACTTTTGGATTCTTCTTTCAGGTTTAAAAGTTAAACTTCATACAGCAGCCCAGAACATACTTTAAATCCCATTTTTAAACTTACAAATTAATGAGCATAATTTTTCAAATTTCAACATCCAGCCACCTCTCTGGGGAAGCACACTGGGCTTTAGGTTAAGTATTTATGGTTTTAGCTAGCTTTCCACTGAAACAAAGCAGAATGATGACCTAATTCACCATAATACTGATTCAAGTAAAATAAAGTATTGCATGTTCTGTGCTTCTTTCATAGAAAGAGGCAAAATAATTTTTAAATCCATTCACCAAATAAATTCAGAAGTAGGTGCACAAAAGGCAATGTGAAAAACAGGAGAGAGAAGTATCCCCTTCCTAAACGTCTACAACCTTTGCAGCCAGCATGTGTGACACGGAACTTGAAATTTCATGTTTGTTGCATTCTCCTGCCATGACTCCAAGTCAACACAATAGCATCTTGTTCCTGGCAGTAATGAGCCAATGAAGAGATGCTCCAACAGTTAAATCAATGTGTTTGGAAGTGCCCTTTTTTTCAGATCTCTTGGTAATTTCAGAAAAAAACTTTTCAGTTAAGAAGATTTATTAGCTGCCAAATGCTAAATGAAATAATACCTGAGGAATGTTATAAGCTACATTTTAAGCTTCAGAGCCAAATTCTGTCTGTATTCCTTTTGAAACATCACACTTTTAGCCTCATTGGGTAGAAGTGATGAAAACCTCAAATTAATTTCAGTTTCCATAGCATTTTCATTAAAAATATACCTGAGGTAAAAAATAAACTACTTCCAAGAATTGCGTAAGTTCTAAGAAGCTCTAAGAGACCCAGAATACCAAAAACTGCCGCCTTCTTGGTACAGTAACAATAACCTCTTCACTGAAGTAAACACTGAAACCAGATTTCCTCACTCTGACTTTGTGGAACCTCACTAGAGGTCCTGGTGAAGTAGGGCTGATGATTAATCATATATGTAATTAACTCTTCCTGTTCAAGGAACTTTTTCTATGAGCGTGGAGGCAGTTTTATCTCACTGAGGGCAGCTGATGGAAAGACTCCTGACTCCAGCTGCAATGTAATCAAAACTTTTCTGACTAACTTCCCTTTGTCTTTGGGGCCTCCCACAAGCCTCTATTCAACTTCGCGCTATTACTGTAGAGTGAATGTAGGAGATATGCAGAAGATATGCAAATGCACAGAAGGGGAAAATACTAAGGAATATTTTAAGAACATGTTTTAGAGGGGGGTTATTTGAGGGGATTTATATATTAATTGTTAAAGAGAAATCCTGTCCTCACAGAAGGCAACAGGGTTTTCCCACCAGCTTCAGGGAGGCAAGGATTTAATTTGCCTCTGACAACTTTTCCTACTGCTTCTTCTCCAGATCTCTTCAGCACTGTGATGCTGTGGTATATCTTGGGATAAGTTATCAGACAACTTTTACTAGAATCCAGAACCTTTTTCACAAGAAAGCAAGCCCACAATGAATGTACAATGAGTGGTTCGTGGAAAAAAAACAGTCTAGGCAAGTTGAACAGAGATGCACAACCGCCCAAGTCCAGCATTTGCATTTCACCATTGCAGTGCCAGCATCCATCTTAAAACGATGACACTATTCTAACCCCAAAATATTACTTTCAATGTCATTTAATCTAACTTATTGTGTGTTAACTATCTTTGATAATTTTCCCTTTCACAAAGATAAGTTGTCCACTTCCCTTCATTTCCCTCTGAGACTCACTCTATTTGCTAATAGAGTTTACTGTTAAATTCCACTTTCTGGATTTCAAATGAGTGGGTGAAATAATTTTAGGGCTATCAGTGCAACAGAGAGCCACAAAGAATTGCAGCTGTAGTTGTTATATCATGTGTAACACTAAGACACTTAAATACTTGAAGTAGAAAGAATCCAACAATGTGTCATCTCTTTCGAAGGGCCAAGTCACTGTGCCATTCTGGCAGTGGAAAGCAGCAGATCTGGGGGTGAGCACAGACAAACAAAACCTGCCTGTCCCCACTCTGCAAAAGAAAGTGTACTCCGTTCTCACTGCCTGAGTAGGTACCCGCTCTTGTGTTTAACACTTCACTAAAGGTTTGCCTTCAATATCTGACCTGTGACAGCACTGCTGGTCCCAGCTGGATCTACTGACCCAGCTAGGATGGCACGAGCCACCACCTTCGGAGACAGCTGTCCTCACAGCCCTGGGCTGTGTAATGCAAACACTCCATAAAGAACCCAGGTGGACCCAGCTGCCAACATTTATCGGTTTTATTTTGCTTCCATATCCCTTCAGTTATCACCTTTTCTAGCAGCAGGCAAAGGCAATATTAGAAGTTGTTTACACACATGCCAAAATTAGGTTCTCTTTGCAAGTGGTTAGCCAAGGTTCAAGGTCTCCCAAGTTCTTTCGACTAAGAAAAACTGAAAATTGAGTCAAGGGTCTTTGTTGTAGAGATATTTATTTGCAATAAAATTGAAGCAAAGCAAAGCCCCATTTACCCCCACACTGCAGGGATCAAAAATAGATCTTTGCTCACGGCTCCAAACATCTTTCACCTGACATGTGGGCTCTGAAATCCTCTTACCAAGCTTACCTCAGTGTTTCTGCACTTGTGCGTGGTTATTCTTTGCTCTCTGATTCTCATTTTCTTCGTCCCTTAGCCTCTGCCTCAAAAACAAAGTCACCAAGCCCTTCTCCATTTGTGAGTGCACTACACATATACTTTGCTGTTACATAAAGCAGTTTCACAGTGTTTTTACAGCTGACTAAAACAACAGCCATCTCATAGCAGCAACTCCTCATGCCCATTTACTATCTCTGCGTAACCTATAGTTCTGACTCTGTTAAGGAAAAAGCTCCACCCCAACAGAGAAAAAAGGAAATTAACTGTAAGAGAAAGCAATGAAATTAGATAAATTACAAGAATACATGGGATAAGTGCATCACTTTAGAAAAATCTTAAATTATTATTAGCCACTGAGGACACGTAGAAGTTAATTTCAAGTAACAACTCGTAAAGAGAAAGGCTACAGGGTTGACGAGATAAGGGAGAGCCTACCTTATACCAGAAAATGAACTTTTAGCCAACCAAAGCAAGGGCAGAAAGAATTATCTGTTATTATCTGTGAAGTTACACTGTGAGGGTTAACGTGGGGCATGGGGAGCATATTTGGGCTGGAAGATAATGTTGACGTAGGAAGAAATAAATATGAAAAGGCCATTGATAAATTCAGCTTACAAACTAGAAGGCAGGTTTTGAAACAGCCATTCATAATGAGTAGCCTTGGGGAAAAAGCTCATTGGTTTTACATTGGAGCTTGATAATTTAATGAAAGGCATGACATGATGTGGTGGAGTATTGCAGTAACTGGAGGATGGACTTCATGACTCAGAAGGTCTTTGCCAGCACTGTAGTCTGGTGTAAATCTCAGATGATGCACTCTTAGCTGTTCTCATCATGTTTTTCCTTTTGGGTGACTTTGGATAAAGGATAACTTTCTGTCACATTGTAGTGCCATTTAAACAATCTCAAGAATTTTTCTTTCCATGCTAAGTTTATATTCACTGGGGACCTGAGTAATACTTTGAGTTCCTGAGCAAATCTGCTCACTGGGGCAGATTCTGTCTCTTGTGTTCTGTTGGAAAAACTCACTCTTCCAGCATGTTTCCACAGATATGTTCTCAGGTTTGTGGGTGAAAAAAAATTAGCACAACCTTGGCCTTCATTTCTTCCTCACTGGCTTTTGTGACCAATAAGGTTTTTATCTGAGTGCCCAAAAGTTCTCAGATCCCACCTCCTATTTCATACATTTAGATCACCCCAGAATAAGATACATCTGAGTCTACCCTCAGCAAAGCTCCTTCCTTCTTCTAAGGTGTGAAATCAGGTTAAATTCTCTCCTGCTATAATGTTCCTTTATGACCATACATCACAAATCTCAGGGGTTCAAAGTCTAGGGCTCTGAGCCCAAATAGTCCAGCTCTGGAAATCTATACAAGAAATCTTTATGGATTGCTGCCTGAGACCCAGCCACAAGCACTGCCCAGGTGCACTTTACATTTCTACTGTTTGCTGCTTCCAACTTTTGCTGGTAAAAAACAGTCAAAGGTTTTTGCAGTAGGTTGGCCTCTGATACATTATTGGTAGGAATCAGCCAGCTCAAGCCCTAGAAAGTATTGAAATAAAGGTTTCCACAAGAGTGTGGAGACACAGGGGCCAGTCAAATGTCAGGATCCCCAAGCTTTCAAAGTCTGCAGTTCTCTGGATTCAGTATTTCATCCTAGACCTTTGGATAACCCATTGTGATTAAATATGGTGTAGAATCAATTCATTGGAGCTTCTGCTGTCACCTCAGCTACTTGATTTCTTTTAGTTCATATATTAGATTCGGACAAGATCCAAATTTACCAAAGCCTCCTTGGGTTTTTAAATTTCCTAGGACTCCTTCTGCTCTTTGTCAGTCAGGTTGCTGCTCTCCCCATCAGCTTGGCTTTTGTGTCAGTGAGAATCTCCCACAGTTGGGCTTCCCAACTTGCTCATGCCTTTCATGGATGTTGTTCCAAGAAAAGCTTCACCTTCACATCAGTTCTCAGATCCAGTCTCTGTTTTCAGAAAAGCTTAGATGTGAAGCAATTCTTACCCAATACAGATTTTCATGCTCATGTATGTAAATGCAAGCAAAATTCTGATTTCATGCAAATAATTCAGCTGTACCTTATTATCTACATTTTTCTGATAATATGTTTCAGCTGATTTCACTGTCTCTCCTTTTCTTTTTTCTTTTTGCGTTCCTCTCCTTTCCCCTAGTTGGTATATGACACAGTCAGATACTAGAAGGGAGCTGCTTTTTTTCACTTGAGGTATTAATAGCTGTTTCACTGGAAAAACAGTAAGAGCAGAGGGAGACTCTTCCCATCAGCTAAACCAGTGAAACCTGCCATGAACAGTAATAGTGTATCTCTCTAAGACATGTAGCTTCCACAGGAAACTGCTATGAAAGTGCAAGAAACAGTATTTATCATACAGCAAATTAAACCCAGATACCTTAAAGCTTCTTTGGTGAATTTATAGGTAACTTCTCTGGCCATATAAACCTTAAAGGAACTATGTATATCTCTCGAGGTTGGGTGTCTGTAACTTTTTATTTGTAAGGCTGAATAAGTCTGTGCTGTTATAGCACCCTTTGAGTTTTCAGGCTTTTTTATTTGGTTAAATTACATTAAAAACCAGCTGGATTTAAGCCATATAATTTTAGGCATTATTTGGGATGCATACAAATTTTTTATGTTCTAAACAGACTTGAAATGTCCATTGACAGGAGTCAGTCAACCAGAAATAGTATGTTAAAATATTTTAAGCCCTGCAGGTATTAAAAATCTTGCTAAATTGATTTTACTTTATCTCGGATTATGGTGATTCAATAGAAAATGCAAATCAAGCTGACATTTTCCTGTTCGAATTGCAAGGTTTCAGAAAAACCTTGGTTACTAGAACTCATGGCTTAGCTATAAAGCATGTAAGTATTGCTTTATCCATGTGCAAACGTACAAGATGTTCCAACTGTGAAACTCTGAGCTGAGATCCAGAGAGGCTGGCGGGGAGAAGAATCTGATTAAAATTAAGTTAATATCTGGAAGAAGTCAGTGCTAGCCAAAGGTGAATATACATTAATTCATATTTATTAATAAGTTAGCAAGCAGAAAAAAAAAATAGAGGGCACATTAAAGCAGAAGAAACTAGATCTCCTGGAGTTTAGGACTGTTGGACAGAAGCTGCGCATAAACTGGGGAATTTTACCCCACGAGGAGAGTCTTTCAGAGTGTGCTTGTACCCAACACAATATGAAACACATTTGAAAACCCAGCTCAGATCAAACCTCTCTGATTTAGCTCCCTGGCTTGCAAGTTGAATTGTACGGGCCTGATGGAGCAGTCTTCCAAGTATGAGCCTAAAGACTTCAATCGATGGAGAAGCAGGTGCTGTTGAAGCGTTGCAGAGAAATCTCGTGTTGGCTTAAGCGTACCTGTCGAGTGCAGGAGGTCCTGCCTCTGGCACTTTGAAAGATCATAACTTTGCTCCACTGGCAGCATATGAACTAAAGTATTTGCTTTAAGAGTGGTACTTCAGATGTCACTTGCAAACTAGGACTGGCACCAGTTTCCTGAGTTACTGCCTCAGATCTTTTTACTAAAACCCTAATCAACCTAAGGCATTCATAATAACAATGTAAGTACTCTGTTGTGGTAGCTAAGGAGCTACAGTCAGAGGCCAGGACCACCCTGTGCAAACAAGACAGAACACAAAAAGTTACCCCAGTCTGTAGAGCAACAAGCTGCATCTCCTTACCATGCAGTTCCACAAAGGCAAACAACCCCTCTGGCAGCATTTCCAAACTCATGATTTCTTGGTGATTTTTTTTCATTTATCCCTACGGGGAGATATGTGACCTCTTCCCCCACCACAAAAAAAAAGGGGCTGCTAGTTAGGCATTGCAGCTTAGAAAAGGAAGAAAGCCACCAGCATAACAGCAATGCCTAGAAGTAAAACACATGCCAATCTCTGGAGAGCATGGGAAATGAAGGAATCACAACACAGCCAAGTGAGGAGACCCAAGGAAAAAGCTGCATGGGCAAGGGGAAAGACGGTCACAGGGAGAATCAGCTAACACAGAAATGTGTGTCAGGCTCCTAAAGGACATAAACAAATAGGTGAAGGGAAGAGAACAAAATTAACAGCTTTCTTACCTTATAGTGAAACAATGAGCAATATAGTGTTGATTTATAACTGTATCTAAAAATTTTGTGAGCTCTACTTGTCGTCAGAGGCATTAGGTTTGGAAACGGAAGTGAGTTTCTCCAAAAGACAATGTTCCTGTCAAAATGCAGTATGCCTAATGAAATGTGTGAAACCCCAGCCTAGAGATGAGACAATACCTCTTGAAGTCTTTCTGCAAATTCAGTGCAAATTGGCATGGGAAACAGGATAAACTGAAGAGCTGTCAACACAAGGTAATCAAAAACATATAGGAAGTTTCCATTCAACAATCTTAGCTTATTTTTCATTTCTGGCCTGTGTAATTACAGAGCCAAAATAACTTCATGTTTTATTTCTCTTTAATGAAGTCCATTTCTTGCTATATCTGGCCAATGTTTTTGTGCTACACGTGACAAGGTACCTAAATAAATTGGCTGAACATATAGAGCTAAGAAACTATCAATCTGTGTTTTCCAGTGCCAGAAACAAGTGAGTTCTTTCCCTCTTTCACCTTCTTTCCACTTCTTATTCTCAGTCTTAAAAGAAAGGTTTATTTCATTTTTAAAACCTGTGAGCTGAGCCACCTGACATGTTTTTCTCTTCTCTCTCACTTATCTGAAGAGACAAGAGCCCTTTGGAGAAGGCTGGTGTTGCACAGCTCACACCAGGGTGTAAACAGTAGAAGAGGCCATTCAATCCAAAAGGCTTCTCATCCGGGCCAGCATTGTGCCTCACATCCTTACGCGGACGCTCACCGGATAAGCTTCGCTCATTTTCTGCAAACACCACTTTGGAAAAGATTGTGGAATGGGATGATCAATCACTATATGACTTGTAGTATAAATATTTCCAAAACCAAACTGAAGTTTCATAAATAAGTGAAAAAAAGTAGTGCTGAAATTGCAGTTGTTTATTGCCAGAAGGAGAAAAAAAATAATTTCTGTAGATTTTATGCTAACTACTAGAATGAACAAAAAAATGCTTATCCACAGGGGACTATGTAAAGCAATAGATGAGGGTGCTTGCAAATAACCTGTAATGAGGGAAAGCTGTGTGCATTCTTGTTCTCTATATGGAATATGCCAAAAGGAGAGCATACCAAAAAGAATTATGTCAAGATTTTTTAAAACCGCTAATGATTTTGGCTCCTATGTTTTCAGATGTCCTATGACAGCTGGATTTGTAGGTAATAGGGTGTGAGTTTGGAAGGTACTTAATGTTTTACAAAAAATACTGAAACATTCACTTCTGAAAAAGCAGAAGCTGGACATGGCCTGCAATGTCCATGCAAGTCTGTGAAGGCAAAAGCTACCTCTATGGAAGACAATGAGCATTTTGTCTTCAGCTACAGCAGGACCAAGATTTCACCCCTTGAAATGAGCCTCTTGTTACGACCCAGAAGAGAAAGTAGAGACTGGAATTGTCATGTGATGAGGACATGCAAGCTTTCACTTACTCTGCAGCAGGACGTTGCACTCTGTCTGATGATGCCATACCCTTTAAAACACATTGTCCTTTCCAATCCATGCGGGTCTTCTCCCTTCCTAGCAGAAGTGCCGCATTAAGGGTCATTTCAATTTCTCTTGAAATTCAGCACTATATAATGTGTGACAGTGGGAATAACTGTGCACCAACCCTTTCAACATACAAAGAAGTATTAGAGTCAATGTATCTCCACAGGCCTTTAATGCTAATCTTGTTTTGCTTGTTTTAATAATGTGATGCTTTATATACAATGTATGTATACTACAGGTGACCTTCCAGGACTTACTTGAAAAATACATGAAATGATTCAGCTGATACATTTTGACAAATATTCTAGGTAACAGGGCATCAATGTTTCTGTTCTGTGGACGTTTTAGACCAAGCCTATCACACAGTAAGGTCTCCAAAACGCCATCAGAAAAGAGTGGAAGGCGGCCTATAAGCCTTGCACTGCAGAGACCTAATTAATCTTCCAGACGGGGGAACAAGGGGAAGAGAGGGATGCTGAAAGCAAAGCAAGACACAGTAACACAGAGCAAACCAGCTGCTCGGCTCTGTCTCCTTGGCACAGCAGCAGAAGGAAGGATTTGGGGATGTGCAACTCTGGCACTCTAGCTTGGCTTGAGAGCAGAAAGGTCTTCTGGATACCCAGGGAGAAGGATCAGAAATTAATTCCTCTTTGCAACAGGATGAAATTCTGCACTCTAGGAGAGAAAAGGAGCTGAGCGGAGCTGAGCCTGACAGGATGTTTGGGAAGGGAGCGAGCACAGCACAGGCTCCTAGGCATGAGGCCATGCCTTTCTCAGGGGCTCTCTGCCCAAGGAAAAATGGCATTTATTTTGACCAAACAATCTGTGTGCTAGACAACTGGCTGGAAATGTCTGCTGACATGTTTTATAAACTGAAAAGTGCCTTAGACAGCAGAAAAGAAAGGTGTTGGTCAAGGGTGATAGGCCTGGAAAGATTCTTTGAATCCCCTGCAATGGCAAGCAAGGAGGACATCTGGTCAAAGAGGTGCAGAGCACATCTGCACTAGACACCATATAAGACCCCAAAATTGTCCCCAACACCATGTAACAAGTTCAATGTTGATGGTAAAAGGCATAAGAAGGCAGGGGAGGGGAAAAGATGAACAGACTTCTGTATGACACCCAGTGTAACCATGAAACCTAGCAAGGCCAGAAAAGGCAAGCTGAGCTGGGGTGACTCTGAAGTGGGGTCACTGCTCTGGAAATAAACTGGGACTTTTGAGAGAAGGAGCATTTGCTCTGACTGCCTGACAAAAAGTTCAGAAGAGAGAGGAAATCAGGGAATGGCAGGCAAGTCACATGTTTTGGTTCAAAAGTATTTATTTCTTTATTAGCTGTGGTTCCATAACATATTTTAGGGTATTTTTAAGCCTTGGGCAAAGACTGTCTATAGTATGAATTTATCACATGTCTTTGAAAGTTACACTGAATGCCCAGAGGACGCACATGGAGAAGTGGGCGCAGACAGACCACTGAGATATCAGTCTCAGTCCAGGGGACTGCAGAGACTCACAAGG
Source organism: Sagittarius serpentarius (assembly GCA_034782735.1). Taxonomy (NCBI): domain Eukaryota; kingdom Metazoa; phylum Chordata; class Aves; order Accipitriformes; family Sagittariidae; genus Sagittarius; species Sagittarius serpentarius. The sequence continues at coordinate 1,134,776 of JAVKLA010000026.1, forward strand.
GTAAGAAACACAGAAACTGTGCCCAGAAAATACATCGGGGGAAGCAGGAAAGGAAAGAGCCTGCTGATCCACAAAGGGCTGGAGCACACAGGCCCAGAGGACTGCAAACAAACAGAGAAAGCCTAACTGAGTGTGGAACAGGTGGTAAATCTCACAATTTTATTCCCAAGGAAAATGTATTGATTTGAATGCCACGTGACCTTTTACAATTTTCATTGCATTAAAAAAATGAATAATGGTTTGTTTTACGGAAATGTCATTATCTACTTAAATGGCACGTGAATTACGTTTGTAATTCACTGCACTTAATACTACCTCAAGAAAGCTATGATGGGATTTAATCAGCATAGAAAGTCCATTAACACGCCATTGTGTTCTTAAATAAACTAGACCGAGAGCTAAGTAATTATGACATTTCTTCTCGCTGAAGTGTACTCTTCCTTTCTGAGGTAGGACAATAATCACTCCCCAGAGCCCTCTATTGCATCTGGGCCTTTCACTCAATAAAGATGTAGGAATTACGGCTTTTTGACCTAGAACTGATAGTGGGAAGAAACACACAGAACTAAGCCTAGCAGAAACTAAGTTTCCTTCACCTAAGCTGGTAAAGCAATACAGAAAGCAACATGGCTCTAACATGTTATGGTAACATAGTGTGACATCTAACTTAAGCCTTGTATCACTATAGCATCAAAATTGTCCTAGAAGCTGCTGAGAGAAAGAAAAACATTTCTCTGGTGTCAGCAGACAGATTATCTGGTTTGCAACCAAGACATGCCACAGAGGCAAAGACTTCAGGGCTTAGTTGCTGGCTGGGGTTAAACCGCAACGCTCAGCACAAGTCATTTTGGGCTGACAGGACTTATTCCTGCCTTATTAGGCTCCATGCTGTGCAAATAGCTGTAATCCCCCCAAGGTCACCACATCCCTGCTTTTTGCCATCATTTGTTGACTACAAAGTGCCCAACGGCTACATCTGCTCCTCCCCGGGAGCCTGCTGTCTGTTACAGAAAATTGCCATGATCTAGTCAAAGGAGAGAAAACACGTGAGTGGAGCACAGGAAAACAAAGGTTACACGGGAAAGAATGGATTTACTCTGGCTGGATAGGAGAGTTTCCTAGCCCCTGGTTCCATTTAAGGAATAAATGTTTTCTTCTTCTGTGAGTGAGGGCAGGAGAAGAGAGAGCCAGGGGAAGAATCTGGAGGGCTGAGGACAAGAGGTACAGGCTGAGGGTGCAGCCGGGCTAGCAAGGGGACTGAGGAGTAGGGAGAGACCAGGGAAATTCCTGAATGGAGCCATGCCTTGGAAATAGCCTCATAATGCCCTAAAAGGCTGCACTAGGAAGGCAGGGAGGGAAGATGAACATTGGCAGCAGCTGGGATGCAGCCCTTGCACCACAGGCTCTGCTGACAATCTTATTCCCCCAAGATAAAAGTTCCTTCACGAGTCAAGGGCACTTCTCCAAGACGCTGAGTGACAAACTCAAGCACTGCCACAGGCTGCCCAGGGGAGTGGTTGAGTCACCACCCCTGGAGGTATTTAAAAGACGTGTAGATGTGGTGCTTAGGGACATGGTTTAGTGGGGGACTTGGCAGCACTAGGCTAATGGTTGGACTCGATGATCTTAAAGGTCTTTTCCAACCTAAATGATTCTATGATTCTACAGTTCCATGATTTTCCCCCAGGCTGCTGCTGCCGGCAGCTCTGTGCATGATGTGCTGTAAGAGACACCTCTCAACTCCCATCCCCACCCCAGAGCAGCCTGGGGAGGGCCCACTGACGGAAGGTCCTCCTGGGCCAGGGGGAAGTTTCGAGCTTGATGCTGCTGCTGAGCTCTCCCATGCACTGGCAAGAGCTGCTCAGAGCATCTGCAGCACCCTGCTCCATCCCAGACTTTCCTGCAAGACTTTCCTGCATCCTTGGGGGATGAACATGCAGACACAGAAGGAAAAATAGGCCACAATTATTAAAAACAGGGGTGTAACATTCTTCATTGCTTCAGCCTAAAGCAAAACCAGCACTTCTTCTGTTGCCCAAGGCAGCAGATGTTCTTAAAGAAAAAAAGATGTTACAAAATTGATGAAGATGGTGAATATCCATAGCGTGCCAGGACCAACCAAATTACTCAACTTATTCATGTGTTCTGAGGGTAGACGTACAAAATGCACAGGAAGAAGTCAGGGGAGAATTCAAGGTTAGATAAACGTTGCTTTTGTTTTTAAGGAAAAAAATAAATGCAATCTTCTGCATTTTTGTTTCTTCCTTAAACAGACATTTGTAATTGTGCTGGTCCTGGCTGGATAGAATTAATTTTCTTCATAGTAGCTAGTATGGGGCTGTGTTTTGGATTTGTGCTGGAAACAGCGCTGATAACACAGGGATGTTTTGGTTACTGATGAGCAGGGCTTACACAGAGCCAAGGCCTTTTCTGCTCCTCACCACACCCCACCAGCGAGGAGGCTGGGGGGGCACAAGGAGTTGGGAGGGGACACAGCCGGGACGGCTGACCCCAACTGACCCAGGGGACATCCCAGACCATACGGCGTCATGCTCAGCATATAAAGCTGGGGGAAGAAGAAGGAAGGGGGGACGTTTGGAGTGATGTCATTTGTCTTCCCAAGTCACCGTTACGCTGAACACCTGCCTGCCAACGGGAAGTGGTGAATGAATTCCTTGTTTTCCTTTGTTTGCATGTGCAGCTTTTGCTTTACCTATTAAACTGTCTTTATCTCAACCCATGAGTTTTCTCACTCTTACCCTTCCAATTCTCTCCTTCATCCCACTGCTGGGGGAGTGAGGAGGCAGCTGTCTGGTGCCTAGTTGCCAGCCAGGGTTAAACTACGACAGTAATTTTCTTTGGTTAAAAAAAATAAAAAATCAGTTAAAATTATAGTAATTCCAAAACTGCAGAACGAGTCAGCTCCTGCTTCCATGTCTTTTGGAAGTTCAGCATTTGGACACAATAACTTATTTTGTATAAACTGATGCAGATCTGCCAGTGTCTGGCATGGGAATGAACACCTGTACCTATACGAAATCCAGGGCAAGATAGAAAGGTACTGCTTGAGCCAGCATATCTAGAATCAGTGAGAAGATTCCTGAGCTTAAGTGTTGCTACACTGAGGCCCTTTGAGCTATCCTCAGATAAGCAAACCATATGCAAAGGATAACACACATTATGGATGATCAAGTGAGAACACTCATTTCTCTTCCATATTTCTGATAAGCTTCTTAGCACAATTTTATGCTTTCTACCCATTGCAATCAATTTTCAAAATATTTTTAAAAATACTTATATTTCAAATGCTATTGTAAAAGGAAGGGTTTTTTCCTGTCATTTTTCCTGTTTACAAAATACCTGACAGATTTTTCTGGAACATCTCTTCCTGCAATTTATCTGGCTCACCTAAAACATGACCTTGCAAGAAGCATGGGGAATGTCCCTGCACCAAGAATACAAATACAGAGTCCAGATGACAATGTGATGCTATAGCTTGTTGCGCGATTGCAGCTTGCCGAGGGAGATACGCTGATTCAGGACGTGCTTACAGGTCTTCTTGAGTTGTCTGCCACTCAGTACTGCCTCAGCTGCCACAGGTCTCCAGGCCCAAAAGCCACCTGTCCACAACTGCTCTGTAGTGAAACTCTCCATAAGGTAGAATTAATATGCAAGAGAAGCCTCTTTTGGGTCAGTGCTGTGCTGGGCACATCAGAGCAGACACTGCCGAGTCCTGAAGTCAGTGAAAGTTTTTTCATAAGGGACACAAGACTCATTTATATATCTTATATGTTAGTTATGATTTTTTATCAAAAATCATTTAGATACATCTGGGTGAATTGGGAGCACTGGCATGGAAGGAGGTCTGATTCCCTTCCTCAGAACTGTGTTTTGCTCCAGATAAAATAAATAAACTGTTGTGCAATATGTAAAGGCAACATGGCGGACTGGAATGACCTGGTGCTCACTAATGCAAACCAGACTCCAGAAGCTGCTGAACTACTCCTCGCAACTGCTTCTCGTTAGTCCTCTGCTACGGAAGTGGCAAATATTTAACACTAAGGTTTGGGTTTTGGTTTGTTTTTCCCCTGGCTCTTGACCATGGCACTCATATTATTACTCTTACATTTGCAAAACATCATCATTTTCACCATCTCTTCCCTCACATCTGATTTTTCCAAAAAAAATATTTTTAAGTTCATATTTTCCATGTTCACAGAAATCAATGGCTTGAATTGTAGCAATTTTATTTTTTTATTATTATTATTAAGCTAAGGAGAAGAAAGAAGCAAGAGGGACAGGGAGTTAGGTGTCTCCAAAATCTCTTTCTCTTGCACATAGAGAGCAAACAACGCCAGGCACTCAGAGGGCTGGGGAAGCTGTCTAGGATAGATGAGGCTGTCATTGCTGATCATGTCCTGTTTCAAGTAAAAAGGTAGTTTCAAAGTTCAAACTCACTGTCAGCCCTTATGATTTGTCATGGACTACTATTTCCGTCGTTATGACAAACCAAGCTGTCAGTAAACCACTTTGGCATGAACTTTACAGACATGAAGGCCACATCCTGAGACTCTGAGGCCACAGTTTTGAGACCCAGAAACGAAGATAAATAGATCCAGCAGGTGTACCTCATCTTTCACCCCCAGGCTGAGCTGTGCCCACTGTGGCACCTCAGTGCCCAGTTGAACCCGTAAGAAGATTAATCTTAATGGTGCCCTGAGTGCATCTCACTCCTTGTTTTCTGTGAGGAACTGCAGTGAAACCAATGACCACAACAGCTCTCTCCAGTTACCACAAGCAAAAAGCAGGACAGTGTGTTACCTCATTCCTGCATGTAGTTTCAGGTCCTAATGACAGCTTTGCTTTGAAACTAGTCACGCTTGTTAACAAAATTTTAAGGGGTGCCAGGAGTACAAGACACAGAGTGCCAGAAGGCCCCATGAGTTTCAAATGGCTACTACGGAGCCCACGTAACTCCAGCGATATCTTCACCAACACCCACAACCCAGGGAAACACTGGGCATGCCTGGAGGGGGTTCAAACACCAAGCTGAACATTATGTGAAAGCCAGGCAGACAAATAAACTACAGATCCAAGCAGATCTTTCACCCGCACTCAGCAGTGGCAGGCACAGAATCTCAGACAGTGCTCAGTGCACCCCATGACAATGGAGGTGCAGAAAAAGAGGGAAACTCTGAGGAACTGATGAAAAACTTGAAAGATCGTAATTTCTAGACAGTTTGTTGTCTTAAAAAAAAAAAATAGCTGCTTAGGATAAAAGTAAAGGAGAAGGGATAAATAGGACAGAAGTTTTTCAGAGGCCTACATCTAAAAAGCCAGATCTGTTAATATGGAATATTAAAAGGCTCTTTAGATGACAGATTATCTTGGCTTTTAACAAAAATGTCCCTGTGAGATTACCGAGGAAGGGCATTCAACAGTAAAAAATGGCTAATTACAAGAACGTGCATAAAAGACACTAAAGCAGCATCATATTAAAACATCTAGTCCATCTAGGTTGGTTGAAGGTGTTGTGCACATAGCGAAAAATTTGTTCAGAGCAAGCAGTGTGGTAAGAGAACTATAAATTGCCAACATAGCACTGTGCTGACTCTTGTCACAAGACTATTTGGTGAATTCCTCTGTAACAGATGCACAAATGCTTGACTACAAGAAACAGGACACACAATAAAGGATGTCTTTAAAAGGTGGTATTGCAAAAAAAGACTAGAAAGTCAAACTTTAACAGGAAAGAAGTAAGGTGGCTTCTATCACTACACCACAAGAACTCACTGAGAATTAGGGAGATTGGCAGTAGTCAGTCAAAACTTCCTTGAGTTAAAAATAATCCAGTAGTTTATGCTTGGGGACCCCAGAAGAAAGTGAAATGCTAGGAAGAAACATTGAACACCAGCTCAGGACACCTGGGAATCTGGCAGGCAGAAGCTGAAAATGCTTCACAAGCTGTTCCTGCTCCGACGGGTAAGACCAAACTGTTGGTGACCAGTAACGATTCTCCTAATGATATTTCCCACTATAGGACAATTGCTGAAGCAGCAAAGATGTAGATGAAGACAGAAGCAGGCATAGGCTGTCTTTGAGCAGCTTAAAGGGTTGCTCTATTACATTTGTTATAATTTCTGAGCTTAATCTAATCATGTGCCAGTTCTTTCAAAAGCAAGGTCATCTTTCTCTGCATGTAACTTTCTCCATGTTCCCAGTGTTTTGCTAAACAAAAACGTGGAGCAGTAACTAGGTGCAGGCTACAGCCAGTTAATAGTAAGAAGTTCTTGTTAACTTATTTCAGCATATAATTTCATTTCTTCTGGATTGGGATCAATGTTATCTAGCAGGATTGTTTGCCTTCATTTCCTAAGAACATTTGAAAAACTGGGCTTGCCCACCACTGTCCTCAAGGGTGGACAAGCCCATTTTTGGAGGTGCCCATCTCCATTCATCCAGAGACGGAGAATGCACCTCTATCAGAGAGAGCGTGTGTGTGTGCATACATGTCAGTGTGAAGCATCCCCTAGCAATATTAGAAATAGATTTAGCTCTAATAAGCTTTTCTGGTGATGCTGGACTAAGCAATGGGACAAAGAGGCAATGGACATCACAGTCAAATTCTGGTAGGAGCTGAAGGAGGGACAGACATGGTAAAAGAAGAGGGAAAACCCCCAAGACAGCGTGGAGGAGTGGGATGAGGCTATGCTTGGGGTGGGGTGGAGATGAAGGAAAGCAGAGACAATGCAGAGATGCTCGCTAAATACTAAGGGATACACTGAACTGAGGGGAAACACTAATGCAGCTCCTACATAATACATCATTAAGAAGAGATATACATAAGTATCTAGCAAGGGCGTTACAAGATACAGCTATCTTCATACCATGTATGAAGCCAAATGACCTCACACTTAATGATTTAACTACTAAAACCATGAAGAAAATGAGCTCTGGCCACTCTCAGAACAAAAAAGTAGGGTATCACACAGAAAACTGTAAAAGGTAGTAGTAATACATACTATAGCACCCCCATAACCATTGCATTATGTCTTGTTTGACAGGCAAGTAGTCTTCTGGAAAAAGTGGAGAATGAGATAAATACTTCTTCCCTCATAACAATCACAATGATATGAGCATGCAAACTTTAGCCAACGGAATTCTTAAGGATCTGAACTTTGCACTTGTGAAGTTCACGAGGGTGCGATGAAAAGATAAATGCAATATTTTGCAGGGACAGATGCAGGCACACACTATCAGTGCTTTGGGGTGACAGCTATATTTCAGTAATACCAGTGAGGGCTCATACCAGGCAGGATTAAGGCAGTTCCTCCTCCCTCAGCACCACCTGTGCTGCCTGCTTGCGTGCAGGACTGAGTGCTTGGCTCCCTCCCTCCCTCCAGGACCCATTTACCCACCGCATGCTGGGTCAGCCCTGTTTGTACAGTTCTTAGCACAATGACTCATGGCTGTGCGAGGACTCCAAATCATTCATCATAAAGGAATCATGACTCGTACTGGCACCTTCTTACAGCAAAACTGCCAGCAGTGGTTGCGTTCTCAGATTATAATACTATGACCTTAACTGTTAGTAGCATTATATCTTTCCCCTGTGTTTTGCAAGACTCAGCATAAGCTTCTAAAGCTTCCCTTTCCAGTTTCTGTAAGGACTGTGATTATTAGAAAATTCTGTAGTGTCCCTGTTTACCCTTCGTTCTTGTGATGCTTTTCCAGTGGTGTAATTTCTACAAGCTTTGAGGGCTTTAAACTCTACTAATAGTCTCTGACTACAGGAATCTTTTCTGTCTTTATGCAGAATATTTACAGATTTCTTCTTTAAAGTGTTCAAGTGCTAACTCTCCATAACCCCTGGATTATTCAGAAGTAAAGACAGGATGGAGGCTGTGGGAGTAGTGTTATCTAACTACTTTAAGTAACTTTAAATACTTCACCGGAGTGCCAGCAGACGACCGAAGTTAGGAGTTTATGTCCTCAGGAGAATCCAGAAGAGAGGGAAGTCACCCTGGCAGGGAGCAGGGACTAAGGAGCTCACTGAAAGAGCTCTAAACTAGATTTGAAGGGGGAAAGGGATAAAACCAGGCTCACTAGATACAAGCCTGGGGGTGGGATGCCAAAGTTTGAGGGATGGTGTGCTAGCAAGGTCCTTTGGTCTGCCATCTCAGTGGAGGTAGGGGACGGGAATCCATGCAACACCAAAGACGCAAGGGTTATTGATGTGTTAGAAATGATGGAAGCGCCTGAGAATGGTCACGTAGGAATAAGGGCTTCTGCCTCCCAGAAAGGTGGCAGCATCAATAGCCCAAATGAAGTGCATCTACACCAATGCACGCAGCATGGGTAACAAACAGGAGGCACTGGAAGCCATCGTACAGCCGGAAAACTATGATATAGTTGCAATTACGGAAACACGATGGGATGACTTGCACAACTGGAGTGCTGCAATGGATGACTTATAAACTCTTTAGAAGGGACAGGCAAGGAAGGAAAGGCAGTGGGGTAGCCCTGTATGTTAGGGAGTGATTTGACTGTCTAGAGCTTAATGATGGTGACAATAGGGTTCAGTGTTTATGGGTAAGAACTGGGGGAAGGCCAGCAAGGCAGGTATCATTGTGGGAGTCTGTTATAGACCACCTAACCAGCAAGAAGAGGCAGATGAAAAATTCTATAAGCAGCTGGGAGAAGTTTCACAATCACTAACCCTTGTTCTTGCGGTAGACTTCAACTTACTAGATGTCTGCGGGAAATACAACAAAGCGGAGAGGAAACAGCCTAGGAGTGTCCTGGAGTGTGTGGAAGAGAACTCGCTGACACAGCTGGTGAGTGAGGCAACTAGGGAAGGCGCCTCACTGGTCCTGTTGT
>JAVKLA010000026.1:1153905-1188782 GCA_034782735.1 Sagittarius serpentarius
GTCTTGCCCCCGAGACCTTTCACCATCTTGGTCGCCCTGCTCCGGCCACACTCGAGCGGTTTGATGTCCTTCCTACATTGAGGTGCCCAAACTGCACCCAGTACTGAGGTGGGGCCGCACCGGCGCAGTGCGGAGTGGGACAGTCACCTCCCTCAACCGGCTGTCTATGCTAGGCTTGATGCACCCCAGGACATGGTTGGCCGTTTTGGCTGCCAGGGCACACTGTTGACTCATATTCAATTTGCCATCAACCCAAATCGCCAGATCTCTCTCTGTGGAGATGCTCTCCAGCTTCTTGTCCCCCAGTTTGTACATGTAACCAGGATTACCCTGTCCCAGGTGGAGAATCCGGCACTTGCTCTTGTTAAATTTCATTTGGTTGGTGATTGCCCAGCTCTCTAGCCTATCCAGATTTCTCTGTAAGGACTCTTTACCCTCGTGGGAATCCACAGCTCCTCCTAGTTTAACATCATCAGCAAACTTACTTAACTTACACTCAATTCTTGCATCCAGATCATTTATAAAAATGTCATGGTTTAACCCCAGCCAGCAACTAAGCACCACACAGCTGCTTGTTCACTTCACCCCTGCCCAGTGGGATGGGGAAGAGAATCGAAAAAAAGTAAAACTCTTGGGTTGAGATAAAGACAGTTTAATAGGACAGAAAAGGAAGAAAATATAATAATAATAATAATAATAGGAATACACAAAACAAGTGATGCACAATGCAATTGCTCATCAGTCGCCTACTGATGCCCGGTTAGCTCACGAGCAGAGCCCCTCCCCCAGCCGACTCCCCCCAGTTTGTATACTTGGCATGACGTCCCATGGTATGGAATACCCTTTTGGCCAGTTTGGGTCAGCTGTCCCAGCTGTCTCCCCTCCCAACTTTCTTGTGCCCCTCCAGACTTCTTACTGGCTGGGCAGGAGAAGCTGAAAAGTCCTTGAGTTGGTCTAAATACGACTGAGCAACAACTGAAAACATCAGGGTGCTATCAACATTCTTCTCATACTAACCCAAAACACAGCCCTGTACCAGCTACTAGGAAGACAATTAAGTCTATCCCAGCTGAAACCAGGACAAAAAAACAATAAAGAGCACTGGCCCTAAAATTGAGCCATAGGGAACCCCACTGGTGAGTGGCCACCAGCCTGATGTAACCCCATTTACTATAACTCTTTGAACCCAACCCGTCAGTCAGTTGCTCACCCAATAAAGCCACTTCTGCATCCAATTTGGTCTCATGAGTTTAATATCAGTGAACTCCATGAAGTTAACCAGAGTGATGCCTGATACGACCAGAGTAAGTCGTCAAAATGAAGGCCAGTAGCTCTAGGATTGCCTCAGAATTTCTGTGTGCCTCAGTGCAGCAGTGATTCTGGAGTCTAAAAAAACCTGATGAATGGTTCAAACGGTCAGTGACTGCATTGGTAATGATTTGAAGATAAACTTTCATCTGCTCAGACTGAGGATGCCATTTCTGCTACTGACCTTTGCTTCTCAAATGTACAGTGAGGTCCTTAATGATACAGAGTCAGAGACAGAATTTATAAAATGTTTTGAAAGTAGTTATGAAAAATATCTCAAAAATAGAATAATTTAGGGTGGGTTTCACTTTTAGTAGCCTGCTACTCCCAGAGTTTGTTCTTCTCTGTTAATCCTATTGCACATCCTTTGGCAGCAGGTGTTAACTGATGCAAAGGAATCACCCCTTTACGGCCACCGTTAGCCGGGAAGGCTGTCCTTTACACATCAAAATGGTGGAGAGTACTTGATGGATAGCAGGGATTGCTGAACTACTTGTACCTGTTGCATCAAGTTATGGTTTGAAAACCAAGCTCTAATTGGCTTGCCTCGAGTCAAACAGAGTTAGAAAAAAGCTCTCCAAATGCAGGGCTCGGTTTTCTTGTGCTGACATATCTTACAGATAGAGAAGTATGTACAGCGCGATACCTTCAGCAATGTGAAGTACAGAGTGGGGTTTTTTCTTGATATGCAGTGATGTACGCTGGGAAACCACTGCTTGTTCATAAGAACAGGAGAAGTTGCCGGGGGAAAAAAATTAATCCCACGCCCCCTTTTATTGCAGTCTGGGACAGCAGCACAATGCCTGCAGCCCAGGGATACCTGACATTGCTTGAAGTAGCGCGGATCTCAGAACAGGTTCCTTTCCTGGTTGCTCGAGTGGATCTTGCATCCCATCTGGAGCTCCATGTTCCCTTAGCTACTCAGCCAGCCGCACTTCAGACAGAGAATTAGAAGCTGCTCAGCAGCTGTAACCACGATGGAGATCTACTCCAGAGCTGTGACTTTCAAACCAAAGAATAATAAAAACAAACATACCACTTCATTCTTTCTGACACGCTAGTGTAAAAGCAGTATAATTTCAGTAAAGCCATCCAATTTCATTTGGCCATCCCTTGGTCCAGCGCAAACTCTGTAGCTCCTCATGTCCAAGGAAGGCACACCCATTCGTCTCAGCCAGAAATCCAGCCCAAGAAACTTTCTGTCACTGAAAGTGCAAGTCTGGGGCTACCACTGAAACCCAGGGAGTTATTCCAAGTACACATCAGCAGAACAGAGGTCAGAATCTGACCCAAATATTAATTGATTTTTGGAGTCTCTGTGTCTGGCCATCAAGAAACGCCTGCTGGATGCTGACTGCAGTCTGCAGGCAGAACGGAGGGAGACTAGTGAGGAAACAGACGTGGATGGTATTTTCTAATGTGGAGTAGTTGAGCGATGAGTGCCAAGGGGTTTGCATGTTAGGCACAGAGAAATGGAGCACTGCAAAATTAAATTGCTCACCGTACCAGAGACTACATCCCAACATAGGAATGGTTTGTAAGAATTTGTTTGCTGTTATATCATGACGCAGATGAGCTTTTCTCTTCAGCGGATCAGCCTATGGTACTGCCCAGGCGGGTAGCAGTGGAGAGTCACCTCTGTTCCCTTGCTGCCCCACAACTCCACTAGACAAACCTGTGGTGTCTGTACTCTCTTTGGAGGGTCTCTTGTTTCTGTAGGCACCTTCACATTGCGCAAGAGAGCATGGTGATGCTGAAACTAGCACTGAAAGAGCAGAAATGTCCATGAAACACTACTAGGACATAATGGAGATGATATCCCAGATCCCAGAGGAGTACAGCAGCACTGACACACTTTTGTCCATGAGCTAATGAGGGCTTTCACCAGCACTTGTCATCTTAGCTGCAACGTTGTGCTGACCCAGTTCACCTGCTTCTAGGCGGGAAGCAAGCCCCAGCACTCTGAGCTTCACCATCTCTGTGCCATCCTCTATGGCTTTAGTGTAGAGTACTTGAAAACACATCTTTAGCACAAAGACTGAGTTCATGTCTCACCATGAGGAATTCTGTTACAGATGCTGGCAAGTGAAATGTTGTTAGTGAACCCAGGAGAAGCTAATTCCCATAAGAAGCCAGTAATGCAATCCAGTCCAAGTATTTAGGTTATTTCCTCTGCCACACAATGGCTAAGAGCTAAATTCATCTGCAAATCAATTTTGTCTAGTTACCCATAAGGTTCACATTTGTCAGCACTTCCAAAGAAATTTATTATTCTTCTGTACAAAGTGGGTAAACAATTCCAGAAATACAATACACAACATCCTTCTGAAACACATTTGGAGTTACACTGACAGCTGAGCTGGGAAATTTCACAGAGAAAAGACTTTTACTTTTTCTTTCTTGTAAAGTGATAGAAATGAAGACTTACTATGAAGCCTATCTGTTCATGAGATGGAGCAAGATGTTGCTGTCTACCACTTTACTGGGCAGGGAGGGAAAAAGAGAGTCCTGAGCTGTGCTCCCTTCCTCCTTCCCTCTAAAATGCATTGTGCATGAAGCTATTATAAGATAAAATGTGTAAAAAAGCCTAAGGAACTTAGGCTTAGAAGATCAAAAGTTAAAACCTCCTTCCTAATTCAGTGCTCCAACCAATATACTGCAGTCCTTCCCTGTATTGTCCTCATTCCTTTTCTGCACCAAGGAATCATGATTTTATTGCAACAGGGTTCCCATGTTGGGGCACGGGAGCAACTCGCCCACAAACCATGCACTGCTATTTACTTGTCCTCGCCAAGAACAGCCCAGAATTTGCTGGCTTGAGTACAGTTATGGAAGGTGGGAAACACAGGTTTGAAGCCCATGAAGATGAGACCCGGTGAAGCTGCACTTTGTAAGATTCTGATCTGGCAATGCTCAGGCACTGGGATGAGCACAGCGACATGAGCATGAGACATGACCATGCAAGGCATGAGCATGTGAGATATGTCAGGCAATGCCATGAACATGACACCTTGCTCAGACCTAGGCATCTGCAGTTCATGTCTAATGGGTCGGGCTTGTCATTGGGCCTCAGCAGCAAAAGGCCTGAGGCAGGGCTGCGCTCAGGTTAGAAGCCAAGCTGAAGAGCAGCCAGGCATCGACACTGATCCCAAAATTAAAATCTAAATTTTTCAAAAGCTGTTGTAAAAAAAAAAAAAGAGCAAGTAGTGGAAATAAGGATGTACACTGAGATGGTAGAATAGATACTGTCCTCATCCACCCAGTCCTGTGGGCAGTGGTAGTGTTGGGCAATAGGACCACATGAATTTCTTGCAGCATAAACATGAATGTGACAAGGCAAGTTGATATGATTCAACATTTGGCCCCAGGGTTCAGTAGGTGTTGGAAGAAGCACCATGCACTTCTTTGATCTCTCTGGAAGAGCCATGATCCATTCTCTTGAGTGCAGTGGGAGATCTGTAATACAAGGTCATGGCGAGAGCACCTCATTCCCCTCTCTGTGCCATATGAGGGTTAGAGATATTTTCCCCAGCACTAGAGCCTTGTGGACTATCACTTATCCCCCACATCCTCTACTCCAAACTGTGTTGGAGAGCTTAAACACATCTGGATCCCAGCTCCTCCTTGGTCTATACTCCTTGGTCATGAAACTATGCCGTCAGCATCACCACACTACAGTGAGAGGCACCCAGAGGTGTCTGGGATGCAAACTGAGGAAAAGGGCAGCATGGGTGGCAGAAGGAAAACACTCACACAGAAGGGACGCTCGTCCAACCTGCCCAGCTCCAGCAGTACAAAGAACTAAGACCTGTGGGGAAAGGAAACCCTCACAGGAATAAGAATAATCTCACCATCAGGACAAGTAATTAGCACTTCTTATTCACTTTATTATGAAGGCTATGCATCCCAAATTTTAAGATCCCACTCCCATGAGAAGAAAAGTTTTAAAGGGTGTAACACCTGTTTACATGCTGGTCTTTAGACAGCTACAGCACAGGGCCACATCTGAGGTATCCAAGATCTTTTTAAAATTTAATATTTCCAGTAACGGGCAGTTTACACTTTGTTGGGAAAGGCCTGATCCACTCCATATCACAACCATGAATCAGCCTTTCATGAGGCATCAGTCTGTGAGCCCAAAGATACTACTCATGCTTTCTCATGATTTATGGCCAGGCACTCCTGCAGGCACAAAAAAAAAAAATTAACACAGTTGAAGCCAACAGGACAAGCAAAACCATGAAAACATCAAGCAACACAGTTGAGATTTTTTTCCATTTTTTCTTATTTCCTTTCTTCGGGAAGCTACAGGGGAAGGAGTTTACATTCCACTCACAACCTCCACAGTATAAAAATTAGAAAGTGGATCAATACTGACCATGTAAAGGAATATTAATCCTTCCAAAAGGAAAAAAAATCACTTGTCTTACACTTGTCCTGAGCACCACTTGACAACAGAGAACTATCAAAACCCACAATAGGCAAGAATCCATGTCATCCTCAGAAATATTGCCAGGAGAAAACTCCTGCCAATTAAATAATTTCAAATCAACAAAGGTCATATAAAATTGTCTCCCCCAATGAAGCCATAATTTTATATGTCAAATGCAGATATCAAAGATAAGTAATTGACAGAGGAGCCCTTGCCTTGTGCAAATAAATAACAACACTCTCCCTAAACTGAAACTTCTGAATACAGTTAACAAAAAAAGACCTACCAAACAGTATTTGTTGTTCTTATAACTGATACCAGGATAAAAGTCTCTTCAGGAGCTCAGCCTAACATTCCCGGTTATCAGATACCAACTCTGATGGTGGGAACCAAAGTGAGCTCGGGAGCCCTCTGGCAAGGACAATAGGCAGGAGAGAGAGCGAGCAAGAAGGTACCTTTGGGTTGACATCTGGGGTATCATCAGAGGAGCTAGAAATGTGTCTCCGCAATGAATGGTGATGGATGAAGAGTTCAATGCGTACTTTCTACTAAGTTCCCAAAGAGACATTTTTTTCTCTGTGGAAGCAAGCTGAAAGACTTTCCAAAGTATTTTTGACTGGTCAATGCTTTTCTTGTATTCAGCAGCCTTTAATACTTCTTTTCAGAATAAGAAATTTCAGAATGGTATCAAGGCAGGTTTTATTTCTAAAGGCCTTTGCCAAAATCAGCCCTAGGGCTGTATGCCAAAATCAGCCCTATGTCTTACAGCCCTGGATTATACACCAAGCAGTGCTCAGCCTCCTGAGAGAATAAGCGGCGAGCCACATATAGTTGATTTTGCAATGGCAGGCACCCATTGCTGCTTACCAAAATCCTCCAGTCCCATAAGGACAGCAGAAACCACAGGATGGAGTAGGGGTCTAAAAAACCTCAGTCAGTAATGAAGAGCAATGTGCCGGCAGCAGGACCATTCACCCACCCCACAGCCTGGGCACATTCTTAAAGGGTGGAAACTGCAGTCAGGTTATCCTCTGCTTCCTCCGTGCACACAACCTCAGCAAACCTCTGTATGGATTTGTGCTGGAGTACTAGAGCTTAAAAGGGTGGTTCTTCAAAAGCAACAAACTGGTACACAGAAGCTTTGCTCAGACATTTGGTTTGGCTAACAGTCTTCTTAATGCCTCTATGTTTACAGTTTCAAAACTAGGGTTGCGACATAACCCGCTGCTCTTCCCTAGGTAAAATTACCCACAAAGCAATCCTACAGAAATCCATCTGCTGGAGTCCGTCCCTTGAGCCCGACCAGCTTCAAAACTGGGCTCTTCAATACTTGATCACTGGCGACAGCTCGCCTGCCCCTGCAAGGACCCTCTCTTGACAATTTCCGGGGTGGCATTAAAACACCAAAGAGTGGGTGTCTGTATGTTGGCAAGAAATCTCCACTTCCACTAGGGTCAGAGCACAGCTGGGGCTCTGCCCACACCTGGGTGTCTAAGGGCACTTGAGAAGTCACAGAGCATCCCGTTGGCTTCCAGCTCCTTCCACAGAAAGACATGGGTTGTATCTGCCAGACCCTTGCAGATGTCCTCCATACCCTGGAGCATCCCAAAAAGCCCTTGTGTGGGCTGCTGAACCTGTAGTCAATGGAGTACAGAGCAATTCACATCACCCAGCACAGGAAATCTTGAGCAAAATACTCATGTAGTTTTGGGACCACACATAGATTATTTCTCTACCAACTTCAGTAAAAAGTTTCACTGCAAATGTAATTTTTCTCTAAAAGTATTAACCTATAGATGCAGCTTTCCTTGCTGAATCATTCATTTTTCCCATTTTTTGTAGCATCTCTTGTAATAACTTTCTAGAGACAATTTATTTACCCATGAAGTCTGCAACTTCTTGAAAAAGCTTTTTCCTCTTGCTTGACGTACAGATTTATGCTATTTTCAGCATAAAGTAATACTGGGACTTCTTTACATACAAATCCCTGACATTGTAGTTGACTCCCCTCAGTGGCTCCTTAGTAAACTGAGCTTAGCTCTTTCGAAACCAGGCACTTCATTTGCAGATGTGCCTTTGCTTATTCATCCATTTCATATAGACCAAACCCCTTAGAGTTCACACAGATCAATATTATTTTCTTCACCATTAAAAAACAAGTGAAAATTGCAACAGCTCGTTTTGATTGACTTGTCCATTGTCTTCCCTTCCGTACCTTGGAAGTGAAAGTCTTGCACAGGCATCTAGTTCTAGGTAGCTGTTATTCTCTAAAATATGACAGTGATCTCTATCAACAGAAACTCGGTCAATCTCCCCTCAATCCGGGCAGGGGGAGATTAAAATCTTTTTAATTAGCATTTCTCAAAGCATTTTTCCCCAAAACAAATGTGCTGAAGCCACAGCAACACTTTGCATTTCTGGTCCCTAACAAGCAATGCTAAATCCTTTCCTCAAGTACAAGAACTGTTGCTTCTCTTCTGGCACTGACAGTAAAAGAATGACATTCTCCTTCTGCTTTGTTCATAGGAAAATATCAAGCTTCAAGATACTTGTTCCCTGTGTCCTCTGAAGCATCTGGTTCAAGTAAGGCTAAAAGATTATGTGTTATTACTAAATACAAGAACAGAGGGAAAAACCCAAACCCACAAAAACAAACAAACAAAAAAACCCTTCTATGTTGGAGAACGGAACACAGTTTTTTCTCAGAAGAAATTATCAAACCAATCACCAAGACAACTTCCTATAACATTCAGGATCAGAAAATACGGAGTGAAAAGCTAGAAAACTGGAACATACTTTAACAAAGAAATTTGGAATAAACATTGAATTTTATCTTTTCCTTTTTTTTTCCTTTTCTATCTCCTTTTTTCATTTTAATTTCTTACATTTTTTGACTAAAAAGTCTAGTAGATCTTATTCATTTCAAGTGTGTTTTCATAGTCAGCTTACTGAAAAACATTTTATAGCATATTTTGTTCTGAAGTGGTACAAACCAGTTATGTGTGAAAAATAGGTAACATTTTATATAACACAATTACTAGTGGTCCGTATTCTTTCAAAATGTGCAGAAAGGCTCTAGTCACGCAGCTGTGATTCGATATTGCCATAAACAGAGGGTCCAGTTCCATGCCAGTGTTTCTGAATGTTGTTTCGCACGGGCACCCAGCAGCACCCAGCAGCTTGCCTTATCACTGTGACGACCTGGCAGCTGACGGTACCTTGCCTTTTCTTCCCTCCTCATCCCAGGACGGAGTCCAGGATCAGAAAGCGCTCTGCTCTGACAGGTCTTTCCTGGCTGACCCCCAGCACTGTCAGCTTTTCGTGCAACTCCCTCTGGTTGCACAACTTGACCCTGAAATATCTGCTGGGCTTAGTCAGGAGGATAACCCTGCCCCACGCACCTCCAGCCCCTTGCCGCTTTCCCACAGCACGCTGAGACGTCACCTGCTTTCTGCATTTCATACCTGAAACCAAGCAGGCAGAAACAGCATTCCCAGAAATCCCTATGTGTGATTGCCAGCCCTCTTGTGAGATGCTATGGGGGAAAATGCAGAGCAGGGGTAAGAAAAAAATGGGTTCACACGCTTCAACATAGGCAAGAGAGATCTCTTAAATGATCCTCTCACTGTTGCAGACATTCCTAAATATTAAAATACATTTTCTCACAACTTCTGCCTTTGCTTCATCTTGCATGGCAAATACATTCTCTTTATTTGAGGTTTTATACACACTAACACTAAACAAGCAGCAGTAAGCAGACGTCCTCTGCTGGGTGCTCTCTGTCATAAAACTTTCCAAGTCAACAGACATGATATGCTATTTCCACAGGGCTAATTATAATAGGTGAAAGGAAAACAACCTCTGAGCAACTGTAATTTCTAAGGAAATCTTTCTTACGCCGTGAAAGAGGAGATTACTCATAGCACGGCAAATCTGGAAGAACTGTTAAAAGGTTTCTCTCCCGCTTGTCACCAATACTATAAACCTGATATCCAGCTTCCAAAAATATTAATTTACCTAACATTTGCTTGGAAATACTTCACCAAAAATGAGAAACGTATTCCCATCCTTTAGGGAATGGCAGACATTAAGAATTCAGCACAATTTTTCATTCGCATTCTTTTGCCCTAATATCAAAGGAATTGCACTATTGCTACAAGGACCTTGATCTAATAAAGCACTTAATGCATGTGCACAGCTTCAGTGGGATTAATCATGTGCTTAAGATAAACAGATCCCTAAGTACTATTTACAGATAAGAGCACATTTGTTCAGGTCCCTTTCCCAAGTTTGTTTAAATACAGCATAACACAGCAGTATGGACCAGCAATATTCCAGTTGCTGATACTTTAAATAAAAGAAACACCTATTCTATGTGATCAGGTCTATAAAGAAAAATATTCAGAAGCTGCCCACAGAGGAATAAGCCTTACAAAAAGGAAATAGAGAAATGAAATGAGCAGAATAAAACTAAGCAAGACTTTCAAAGGAGTTACACAACTTCATTGCCTCGCATAAGACGAAATCTCATACTGTTGGGAAAATTCACCAAATCTTTCCATCCCTGGGTGTACAAACAGGAGAGGAATACAGCGGATCTCTGACTGCAAAAACAATAAAACCAATGAGGTGATAGAAAGCAGACGGGATATGAAAAGAGAGTTGGTCTGTGGCAGCGTCGTTCCCTATGAATGTCTGTGAGGTTTTGAATCACAGCTGTGGAAACAAGCTGCTGAATTTCCTCCCCTAACCCTCCCGGTAATTTTGTAATTTAAGTATCAGTGCTCTGGAAGTCAGGATTAACAGCGCACTGCAGAGTGCCTTCTGTGAGCAGAGGATGCTAGTGGGAGAGAAACTGCAACTTAAAGCTATGCTGTCATGCAACTAAGAAGGCGAGGAAAAGAGCCAGGCAAACAGTCCCCAGACTGTTTTTTCCTGAGCAGATGATCCACCTTGTCTGGACTTTGTAGCAAGACGAAGTCCATTGATTAAACATTTTTAACGTTACTGATTAAAATAGATTTAGGACTCTGCGTTGTAGTGCTCTATCTGAATCAGAACAAAATGTTTGCTATTAAAGGGAAGATGAAAATGTGCTTATCGTTTAATAAGAGTCAATCTGGAAAAAAACTGAAACAGCTCAATGTGTTCTTGGTGCATTAACAAATGTCTCTGGATAGGTTTCCTTGGACCCCAGACTAGGAACAGTGTATTCATTCTCTGTAAGAAAAAAGTGATGTAGCACACTGTAAAACTACTATGGTGACAGAACGCAGTGAAAATCAAAGGGTTAACACCACCTCTACCACTTATTATCAAAGCAATATTATTCTAAAGTTACTGTGCTATGCTCTGTGCTATTCTTTTCTCTAATGGAGAATGGGGAGGTATTTGCTGTTGTGAAATAAAAGTCTTTCTAACTTTATCCTTGACCCTGTAATTGACACGTATAGTATAGATCATCTCCTGTCCCTTTAGATGCTGGAACCCTGAGTTGTTCAGGATTGAACAGGCTCTGATCTGCACGCAGCATGCCGTGCTGACCCCATCTGTGGAGGATTTGCCCCATTGGGGTCATTCGAGCTATTATAGGGTTTTCCTACAAGAATACAACTGTACTCATCGCTTCTACTGTCAAACAGAGTTGTCTGCAGGAGAACTTGTTGCTGCGCTTTTAGATAAAGGCAATGCCATGCTGGTACCGAGTGGGAGCTGCCTTGCAGGCTCCTCCATTACCATCACATGGTTGAGTTTATCCAGTGCCCAGGGAGATGCACAGCACGGCACAGGCCTGGAGGCAACACCATACGTGCAGCGCAGCGCAGCGCAGCACAGCCCCGCACCTACAGTGGTTCACGGTTACGTGGATCACTGGCTCCTCGATGTGCAATGGTCGTCCCATCAGTATCACTGCAGACACCTGATGCTCATCTGCCTTGTAGGAGCCAAATAAAGCAAAGACCTACAGACCCTTTTGGGTACATAGAGATAGGTAGGTAGATAGGTAGACAGACAGACAGACAGACAGCTAGATAGATAGACAGATGGATAGATATTCTTGCAGGCTTTCAGGGAGACATGTTAGGCAGTTGTGTCAGGTGGATGAGATCTCCTTCTGGAGTTTTCAACATTATCAACCTCTCTACATTAATAAATACTTAACATAAGCACTTAATTAAGGATGACTGCTTTGTTTAGCACTAAAATGTAAGCACAAGTTAGGCAGAATATATCTTACTATCTTTTCTTACCATCCCCAAATTCACATTGCCTTGGATTGCCTTGACTTTTTCCATGGCCACATCTTGAAAACCTCTTATCTTCAGTCCTTAAGGAAGAAGAATTTTTCCTAAGCCGCTTCTCCTCATCCATGCACAGAGAGCTCTCACATGACTTAAGCAACACCCCTGGCTCTGGCCCTCTGTCCTCCAGGGCGGGATGGGGAAGGAGGAGCAGGGAGAAGTAGCACTGAAGTTCGGAGGTACCAACCTTATCAACTGTGAATGCAGAGCAGTGAGAGAAGCCTCAGGGCTCAGACTGATCAGCTGAACAGGTTTAAGTTGTGGCAGCTCAAGAAAATGCTGCCTCCTTCTGCCCACCTCACCACCACGCCAGAAGCTGTAGCAGGTGCGGAAGGAAATAATCACTGAATGCTCAGTCACTGTCATTCAAAAATCTGGGGTTTAGCCTAAACCATAAGACTTCCACTGGCTCTGATACACTTTCAAGCACTACTGGAGGTTATATAGAGCCCTCCAAAATGACAGAAAGTCCTCCTGGGAAAAAGGTAGGGTAATTTTTTGTTTTTAGTGTCATTAGTTCCTTGCTGGTTTTATAGTCACCCATCCCAGCAGCTTGGAAGTGCCTCTGGTAGAAGGGTCAGGAAGATGATTACAAAACCTGTAAGGCTTTCTTTGGAGTCTCTGTCCCCTTCCACTTTTGACGGTGAACTCATGACCCAAAGAAACATTTTTTTTTTTCTCTCTGTTTTTGGTAACAGTTCATTTCCATCAACTGAGGGAAAGCTCTGAGGACTTTTTAGTCACATTTTGTAGCCAGCAGCATCTAATCATGATTTCATTTCTGGTTTAGAGCACTGATCACCTAAGTTACTTTCGCACTAAGAGGTGTGTTACAGATAATACAGGACCGATTTATTCCAGCTTTCTAAGAAAGAGGATTATTTCTCTGTCATAATCCTCTGCCTGAATGCTGGCAAGCAACCAGGCCAGTTCTGACATACGGCAGCCTTCTATGCTGTCCTATTTGAACATAAATAAAGGAAAAGGATGGTGTGTTTGGTTCTCCTTTTGAAAACGTTCTTTGGCAGCAACGCAAGAAAAGCCTGTGCCTGGATCACCACCTGCGGACTCTGACTCATTCACCATAGCTGAAAAAGTCAAAGGGAGGTCAGGAGGGAGCAGGAGTGAAGCTTCATCAGAGCCAGCTGCAGAAAGACCTCCCATACCCTACTGCAAGCAAATACCTGAAACGGTCAAAAATGCCTAAACTGGACAATGGAAAGACTCCATAAACAGTACAACAACCATAGACATGTTGTGTTCGCTGGTTCCCTGGCATGTCTGGAGAAACTCTACCTGTAATGGGCTCCTGCTAAAGCCAGCTGGCCCACAACAGTGTGGGAACTGGATGTTCCTGTGTTGTGGGGTCAGAGAGACAGTCGAAGGCAGACCTCAGCGTAGCCAGCCTCTGCCAGGCTCCGTGGGTTTTGGAAATGGCCTATGGCTCTGGAGGGAAAACTGAAAAAATAAATTCTCTCAATAGAAATGAGTTCTGCACAGATGTCTTGCTGCCCAGCCTGGACGCTTGCCAGCTATGCAAATAAAAATGGGGAAAGGAAACCCTCCACCTGCAAACTAGGCAGCAAATTAGAGATGCCAAAATAAGGGAGACTCCCAGTCTTCCCCAATGCTTATGGAAGGTGTTTTATGCTGGACTACTGGGTCCATGACAAATAATCCCTAAAAGGGAAGAGGCTTGAGACAGAAAAGTACACAGAGCTCAAAATCAGAGTCCAGAAAAAACAAGAGTTTTACATGCTGTAGCAAACAGCACAAACCAGCCTCTGCAAAAACAGAAGGAAGAACCACAACAGATTACGCTGCTTGCAAGAATTTGCCAATGCCATAATGATGACAGTAGCACGGACAAAGAAGATGACAGCAGAAGCGCAACAAAAGGGTGGAAAATCTTTCCTACTGCCAAAAAAAGTCACAGCTGAGGAGGAAGAACCAATATAACCACTATATTAACCTGGGCATATATATGTATCTTGCAATGAAACAAGAGAAACAGGAAAATGAGCAGAGAAAGGCAGGGCAAAAGCAGGAGAAGGTATAGAAGTAAAACTCTGGCCTTAAAGTATCCTTCTTGCCTCGCTAAAGGAGTATGGGAATTATATGGGGGAGCAAATAGCAAATTAGAATAAATACAATGTGTAATAGTATCACTAAACTGCTAAAAATATGGTTTGCTTTTGTTGTTCTCTAGAGGGAGTAGTAAGGATGAAGCCAACATACGTAAGCAAGAGCTTGACACCCACCTCTTCACGGTACAGAAGCTCCTAACAGACACAACATAGAATAACCCAGTATCCCCAGGTAATGGCAAGAGGAAAAGCAAGCACTAAAAGAAGAGTTAAATGACCTGATTTCTCCAGAAATCGTGACCAAGCAGAAGGGCCCACAGGGTTTGTGTTCTTCCATGATCACTACAGGAAATAAATACATGAAACCTATCACATAGCATAGAGCATAAAGGTTAAAAAATACATATTAAAAGGCAGTGTTTTCCACTCAAGCAATAAATGTTTGGTTATTTGAATTTTTATATTGTTATCGATATGAAATTTTTCCATGCTTGATAAATCAAAAAGGTACTAGGATGTACCCATAAAAAACAGTGATCTTTTTGTGCAGTCAGAATACCCTTTAAGATATATCCTTTCTTTAGACTGTATCCAAGTAATTAAACAGTTTCCTGGAAAATACGACCAATCTTCCTGAGTAGATAGTAAAGTATATGTGAACTATGGGAAGAGTATAGAAAAGTATGACTAAGAGTCTCTATGCTGCTTTCAGAGGACACATGCCACTTTGAGCTCATGTCATGTTAAAGAAATAAAAATCTATAGAAATAAAGGTACAATGAGTAACGCTGGGCTCATTGCCCACATTCTGTGGATTGAAAACCATTGCTTGAGAGCAGCGTTGCTCAGATGAGGATCTGAGGTGGTGTGTAAGGTATGGGAGTGCTGTGAAACAAATGCAAATGAAAGCATACACATTTGTACCATACAGGAATGCAAAGTGGAAACCAATACATCTAATAAATTACCATTAAAATTACACCCCGCTTTTCAGCTGGTTGTAAATTAAAGCCAGTATATTGTACAAGACAGCCAGCAGAACTCTTTCAAGAATAAGTTATGTTGGTTCTCATTACAAAAAAATCAATTAACACATCTCTAGACTATTTGAATGCAGTGAAGTAGAAAAAAAATACAGAGCTGTATGAGGAAAACTTCAGAGTTAAAATAAAATTTGTGTTGTTTTGGGATTCTTATAAAGAAACATGAATAGCGTCATTCTGCCCGAGTCCTTGACTGAAACGGGAACAACTTGACAGGACCCAAAAACTTGTAAGGAAAATAAATGTGAATGGCTATTAAAATAGCAATGGCTATTAAAAGCTCACATAAGGAGCCAAGACAGGACATGCCCTGTGCCACAGAGCTGCACGCTTTGCTGACTTACTAGGGGTTAAAATATCTCTCCTCAGTGTTCTGTGGTTATAAAATCATTATAAAATTGGAGGCTAAATTAACCATTAAGCATGGTGAATCAGCCCATCCTTCTCTTAGTAATGTCATGTTCAAAATCAGTTGCTTACAGCACTAGCAACAACAAACCTATATGATGGAGCTGCCCGACACTTCATACAAAGGCTGCTTTTCATCTCATCGTTAGTTTTTTCCCAAATATTTGAACTCCACATCTCACAAGACCATGATCTTCTCATCTGAGAATGATGCTGATGATCTCCCCACATACATAGAAATGTATTCCAACAAACACCTCGTAGAACCTGCTGTAGCATTTTATTTTTATTCAATTAGCATATTTATTTATGTTTTAAGGATAACAAGGGTGGAAGAGCTAATGTGCAATGATGTGCCTTAAAATAGCCTAGGTTTTGCCTCCACCTGGCCATCCGCACACCATGGTGCTGAGCAACACTCACATGAAACCCCCCTTTGTGGAACTGTTAAAGAATTCCTGTTTTAAAAAATAGTAATAAAATAGATATAAAAACTTCATTCACTTCGTCTTCCAACAGATGGATATAAAAACAACATCTAAGTATATATGGAGCCATAATCCTGTGACAGCTAATCTTTGCAGCTACTCTAATTGCTGAGGATTTCTATGGATAGTACCTACAGCTGTTAATTACTTTTTATGTTTTGAAAACAGAAAATATTATTGATTTCTTATTAGAGTATGTGTGTTCCAGTTCTGACTATCATTTTGCACTGGTTAGTTACCTGGTATTTAGTTCTCAGGTTCAGTGGTTGATTTCTTATTGCATATGCCTCATGTAATTATTTTGGCTATTTGTCCATATTTGCACTGTTGACCTTCTGGGATTCAAGGAAACAGCGAAGACCGAGCTATTGTCTGCATAAAGGTGAGGAGACCTATGTTAACAGGCTTTTGGATGTGATCAGTAAATGATTCCATGACCCAGGAAAATAATGAATTTTCATTCTGAACATTACTAGGGCACTATTCAAGCTAGCAGTTTGATGACACACTAGTTGGGATAACAAGTGTCTGAGTCCTCAGAAGAAAATTAACTCTCCTCTTTAGGTAATTCTTTCCCCTCTTCAGCTGGACCCCATTTCCCAGACTATTATGGGGCACTTATTCAAGCCTGTCTTCTACCATAAGCAGCAAAGAATGGGGCATGCATGGTCCATTAACTGTAATACATCGACATTAAACATTTGGAAGTGCTACTAAGCAACAAAGCTCTTTAGCCATGCCTAACCCCGTAACGAGATAAACAGATGCTTCTCTTCCTGTTCTCCCTCCGGTTCTCCTTGCACCGATAAGAAACTTGGATACATTCCCCTGGTAAGAGCTGCAAGGTCTTCCAACCGATGAGTGTGGGTGTGAACTATGCAATGTACAACTCTGCCTAAAGTCTCCAGCAATGTGGTGTGCTGTTTGTGCTCTAACTGGAAGGAAGCCAGAGAAAAGTTGAATCTAGCTCTAGGTTTGATTTCAGCGAAGGGCAACTGCGGAGAACACACTTTAATTACAAGTCTGATGTTTTTGTGGACAGGAGGAATATTCTTTAACATAATTGATGTGAATATAGCTGACAGCAAAAAAAGAAAAAACTTAGAGGTGAACACTGGGTAGATCTTTAGCTTGTAATCTGTGCATTCAGCATGTCTTCAATTAATAACATTTGGAATGTGAAAAGGAAAAGGCAACTAAAATCGAAATAAAGTCACCTCAAAAATGGCCAAAATCCATCTATGGGTATCTCTTCATCTACTCTCCAGGAAAGCTCAGAGCAACTAGTGAAAAATGACTACTCATGATAAAAAGAATAGAAAGTCTGACCAGTGTAGGTATCTCACACTGTTTGGCAGGTCCTCAGCAACCTGGAGACATGATGTCCCTAGTTAATGCAATGTACTGTTCATTGAAAACAATGACCACATTGCAAAAGTTGGAACCAGCTGTCGTAACCAAGGAGCAGGAAAATGCCTGTACTGCCCTAAAAGTACGTAAACACCTACGAGCCCATACTGTGTTCACAGCAGAACACTTTCGGTGACAGCAGCTTTTTTAATGTGAGTAAACACGTCCATAATCATAGGCAGGGACAACAACAGGGGAGGATTATTTTTTAACTAGTTTGCAATAGAACATGAAAAGAAATTTTGATCCCTTGGAAATGACTTCTTTAAATAGGAGTAGAACCAAATACTGACACTCTTTTTTTGCCTGCCTGCACCAGAGTTCATCCAGAGTAAAGCAGAACTGAGCACCAAACCGCAAGGGACCTTGAAATTATTATTTCCTTTAGGATATGATGCATCCCAGAGATAGTTTCAAAACATTCCTCTTGCTCTTTGAACTTTTTTAAAAAGGTGGCTAAAGCCAGTTCTTGGAAACCGATAAACCAGAGAACCCCAGAGCCTACATCTGCTGTCTGTACAAATCAGGAGTTACTGAATCACTAAAACTGAGATCATCAGACTAGCAGAGGTTAAAGAAGGCTTCTGTTGCCCATTCTCCCTCTCTTCTTTCCCTAAATCAAACCTATATTGAGGACAATGGCATGCATATAAAAACAAACTTACTTGTTCATGATGACTTTTCAAGGAAATGTGATGACTTTCCAGTGAAATCCTTTTTCACTTGTTCCTTTTTTTTCCCCTCGATGTGCATGCTTATTTTGCTCTTATTTTGGTTTGGCTTAGTCATAATTCTGTATTTGCCTAATAGTAAGCAAGTTTGATAAACAGCATGCTAAGGCAGCCTGGTTTTAGGTAATTCCAGGGGATAAAGGTGGCAGAAAAGTGTTCCTTCCAGTGGTGGGAGAAAAGAGCTGATAGTGGTTTTGACAAGAACTAAGGTCTAACAGGAGTGAGGGACATTCTTGAAAAATACCAGGGAAAGGCAATAATTATGAGGGCCCTCTATTATTGATTGGTTTTGAATTACCAAGAAAAGATGTGAGACTAGGGAAAATACAGGAGGTCTTTCCCTGGCATTTTCGCAGCTGATCAGTCGAGCTCTCCCAGGAGGACTCGCAGTTTCAACTCACCAGCTCTTCCTGAAAATACCTTCATATACACAGGCATAATCACAATTGTGTGTGTGACCAGACACACAGAGCTCCCCTTCCCGCTGTTAGTTAGGCCAATCCACACATTAATTTCACATTTGGCTTATCAAGTTATTATAGTGGCTATTGCAGCTTTTCTCTCAGCTACTTTCCTTTTTCTCCAGGATCTCCAGGACTTGTATAACTCTTGTGTTTCTGCTTTGCTATATTAACTAAGGCTCCGTGGCCTCATGCCAGTATCCACTGCCTTCAGCTCTACAGAATTTAGCCAAGGATGTCTATAGATGGCAGCCAGAAGAATAAATCATAAACCGCATTTCATTTCATACAGTGGAGTTAAATTATTTAAAGAATCCTCGCGCTGCTACCAGGAGTATTAGTATTATTATTTTAAACAAAGAAAGAAAAAAGGATTTACAAATGAAGCCGTTTAGTTTCTCTTAAAAGTTTTAATACTGACATAAAACACATTCTTCGGCAACTCATTCATTCAGAGCTTAAATTCAATTGCCTATAAATTTTGTCATTTTTACTTATTTCCCTGTTTTTGCGAGGGAAATGCTTTTGACTGTTGTGTCCCTGTGACCCCTTCAAGCCATTTTTATGACTCTTGGGTTTTTATATTGTAGTCTCAAGTTTGTGATGGCACATTAAAAAATGGGGGTTTTGTGTAACACGCAGCGAGGATGTTCTTTGGCCCTGTCTGAGTCAACATCTCTTGCAGGCCTATACACAGACTGTAGCACAAAACCATCCCTTTGCTTGCAGCTCCTCCATCTCTTCACCTGCTATGGTAGCTTGCTGAACAGCTGAGATGCAGTAGTGGCATTCAGCAGTGAAGAGCATACCATGGAGGGAAAGAATTTGGGAGGCTATTGTGATGGGAATAGATGCTCATTGGAAGAGCTGGAAGTGTACTAAAGGAGGATTGCAGAGGTAAGGGCTCCTGAGTCATGGAAAGAGAAGGCTGTTGGAGGATGGAAAAGAAATAGTCCACTACATAGAGGGACCTGTCTGTATTTTCACAGTATTGGAGCAAGTATTATTAGTCCTATATAGTGTAATACTGGTAGAAGAAATAATAGACGATATACTTCACGAAGACAAAATGTAAGTATTAGAACAATTTGAAATCGTATGGTTTCCATTATGGTTTCATATGAAATCATAATGGTTTCCATTAGTGAAGCAGGAGGTGGGAATGCACCATATTTCCAATCTGCCCTTCTAACCCTGTCAGCAGAAAACCCCACCAGGGCTTAAACTCAGTGAACTAATTTCACACTCATTCAACTGCTACAGAAGACTTCTGACGTTTGACAGTACTGGTGTGCTTTTCTTTTTTTCCTTGTTTCACAGTGTTCCAGCATAACCGTATCCTTCAGGCAATTGCTCTTATACAGACAGAATACAGTTCAAAATGCTTCAGACAAACTGTAAGGAGAAAACACCTGCTGATTACCTTTAGGTTCAACAGAAATCCTTCACAACATTTCTGGGTTTGTATGTGGCAAACATCACGCATTAAATGCGTATGTGCCACAGATGAAGGCACCTTGCTCACTTTCTTCAGGCACAGACATTCACTCACACTTGCAGCAAGGATAACTTTAAAACTTTTGCCAGACGCCCTCAAATGCATTCCTGCTCTTCCCCACCAACATATGCTGGACCACGACTCCAGCTGGTCTAAATCAGAAGAGTTTCACAGAAGACATTAACTCTAGAATAAATTAACTATACAAGATAAAAATAGCACATAAAATTTTAGAGGCACTTTCCCATTTTCCATGGCATTTAATCCACTAGAAACTGTATCTGTACAGTATACTGTGTTACTCCAATCTGCTGTGTTAGGTTTGTGACCCCTTTTGTGTCCTTACCTCAGGGAAATTTTCACATTCTGATAGCACTGTGCTACTGATTAAATTAGTCTTAATATAACATTTTAACAAGCTCTTAAAAAACTTATTTATGGATTTTTTCCCATTCTGAAAAGCCCATCAGACTACATAAATCACTTCCAGAATCTGCTACGATCAATGAAGAAACTTTTTGTTGAGTTCAGGAAACTTGAGTAGGCCCCTATGTGTGTACCAGGCTCTTTGCCAACTAACTACTGAAGCTGCTGTGAAGGTGGCTCCTACCAGGCAGAAGAAGAGTGGTTTCGAGGGACTCTTGAGAAATTTGAAGAATGCAATCTTCGTCAAGAAAGAGAGAAACATTTGGTATGAGAAAACTGAGAAATAGAAGCCATCTTCTTGTTGGCTTTGAGTAGGTACATTTGTGACAGTTCTTGTGAGTTTTCCTGGTTGTGTATACACACGCGCGCACACGCACACACACACATGTACACACACACTACAGAGCCCAAGAGGACAGAGGCAGGACCAATAGCATGGAGCACATGAGCAATGCCCAATAGTTACTGTAAAGGAGTGTCAGCTTCCCAACTGTTTTCAAGAACTTTGACAGGCTCAAAGCCTGTAACAGCTTTGTCTATATTAAATATAAAAACACCTTCTCTTAGCCTAAATTGTTCAGGTAAGCAAATATAAAAGCAAAGACAATGGAAACAAATTGTTCAGGTAAGCAAATATAAAAGCAAAGACAATGGAAACAAAATCAAAGATCTTCCCAAGTCAACAGGTTATGCATTAGTTAAAGGACCTGTTGCAACTCCCTGTATTTTCCCTCCCTGCAGGTGCAATAGAAATCCATAATGCACGTTTTTGTAGAACACGTGCCTTTTCTTGTGTAAGGTTAGTGCTCCCAAATTGCATGGTTGTGGAATGATAACCAGAACCCTTGTGTGAAAATGGATTCTTTCTAAGAGGTAAGTTTTGAAAGAAGTGTCATGCAAAGAACTCTTCTGTACAAGAAGTAAAGGCACGAGTAGTGAAACTGAAAAGCAACACATTTTACAGAGGTGCCTTTTACATGAGATATCATTAAGCTGCGTGGGTCACTGCTATGAGCTGCATTCAAGCATTGGCCAGCAATAAAGGTAGAATTAGGCATTCATATAGCTAGTGAGAACATCCAAGGCTCTTTTTGAAAAGGTAAATTTTAAAGATATATATTATTCTTACCTTAGCTCACAAACTAATGAAACAGCTGGGAGGAGAAAGAACCGCCTGAAATGCAGGTTTTGCCCTTAGGTATCTGTCTGACCTTGCATATATCTTTCTTAGATGCTGGCTCTGCTAGGACTGGATACTGAACTGAATGAGCAATTCCTAGCTCACAGATAAATAAAGAGTTCCTGCTATTATCTCTGGTGTTCTCAGGTATTTTCCAGAGGCCCCTTGCGCTTAAGTTACATACCGTTACTTATTGCTGCACCACGCCATTCCCCGTGCCTCCTGAAGACATCGTGCTTCCCAGGGTTCCTCTGTCTGCCAGCTAACCCTGGAGACTCCCGTGAGGGGTCCACAGCACAAAGCTACACCAGCTGTCACAAGCTCAGTCTGCCGGAGCTCAGTCCTTTTCTCCGCTGAGGTCGCGGAGGGAAGCGCTCAGCAGAGCAGCGTCTGCCGCCCGGCTTGGCACGGACAGAACTGAGCCGCGCAGCCGCTCAGAGGAGCTTCCCCAAGAGCTGATGGACACCAAAGCACACTTCAGAGCAGCAGTCTGGCAGAATATACAATCACACGCAAAGGGCCATGTCCATGTCAAGGAAATGGGCCCAAACCAAAGCCCATTTGCAAACCAGCAGTTGTGGAAAACTAAGCTTAAGTGGAAACGACCCATCTCTTTACCCCAGACTCAGCTGTAAGCACCTCTAATAGCAGAAGTTGTTTAAATTGGAATCTAAATCAAACATTGTGGCCTGGCTTTATGTTTAATATTTAGTCGTATTGCGCTTACTGTATCGCAGCTTGAAGGTCAAAACTACCTTAGGGAGCTTATTTTTTTTAATTGCTCATCATCACGCTGTTGGACGGAGAACAATGTTCCTATATCATTGAGATCTCTGGTTTCCAAAATATATATTTTCTCTTCCATTTTTTTGAAAAAGCAGAATGATCAAGCAATAGGAAAGAGAATGCTTTCATTAAGGAAAAAATCAAAATGCTAGGTTTTTATTTCCTAGAGGAATAAGAGGCTGGAAGCCTGAAAGATGCAGTCACTAGAAACTTAAGCTACTACAACTCCAGAGAGTACAGTTTTCCAGCAAGGGAACCATTAGGCCTCTCTGCACATGCACAGGCTGAATCCTCCAGAGGAGCTCAAGCTGCAAATGCCAACAAGACTTTCCCAGAAACAAACTGTGTTTCATAGCAGCATTCCAGACTGCAGGAGGGACAACACCAGAAGGCCAAAGGAAAATGAGCATAAAGACCAAGTGATTTATAGCGTTCATCGAAGGCAGTGTTATTACAAAGTGAGGAAAATGTCTCCTCTTTCAGCACTCCAGTCACTTGGTGCAATGTAGATGCCAAAACCTCACACCTTTGTATGCAGGCCTACAATTATGAGACATAAAGCAGAGGAAAGAGACTAACAACTGGGCTATGACAAACACGAATAGTTACAACGTCAAGCAAAATCTCTCACTAGTTATTTTGAAGAATCTGGTTAGCAAACAAAGTAAACTTGTTCTTAATCTATACGAAGTACTTCTGAAGCTTTCCACCCTGCTGTGGTATTCAGCAATAAAAATTTCTCTCTCCCACTGGCACAAGCAAGTAGCAGTGCAATAGTATTGACAGGAGCAATGAGATCAGCAAATACTTTGATTTCTACCTCACTGCCTGCTTTTTCTCTGTTGAGCTTCTCCTGATAGCTGGAGGATCCTTATCTATAAAAGCTGTTAATGCTGTGAGGTTTTGTATTATTCTTTTTTTTTTAATTGCTTTCAGTGCCAGTTCAGTAACTCTGCAAATCTGCCTTATGAAAAAGCTTCCAGAAACATGACCCCCTAACCAAGGAACTGTGCTGCTCCCTCACCGGTTCCCTCTTGCCTGACTGAATAGAAATAAATGTACCTACTGTCTACACCAAGTTAATTATTTTGGGCTGAGTGCACTGGAAGTAGGTCTTCTTGCCTACTTGAGACTTGGGTAAATGAGACAGCAATTCACTGCCAATGGTCAAAATGGGTAACAGATAAACTGAGCTCAAGGATGGAGGACAAAAAAAAACCAACCTCACCAGCCCAGAATTTGCAAAGCTGTGGAATCCGCAGACCCACATCTGAAAAACTGAACAGACCATAAGAAAAGGGAAGATTATTGGTATAAGAACTCATGCCCTTCACGTTAAAAACATAATAAACCACTTTATTTTCTAATCATTTCCTTTGGTAGTGAAAAAGTCGCTCTTGGCTCTGTGCGCTGCCATTCAGGCTACTGGCTGAAACTGAAAACACAGACAGGGAGTATCAGAGCTCACCCTTGGAAATGCCACTTTGTGCTTCCAGGTCTGTTCTGCACTTGATGCTTAAAACATAAAAAGAAAGCGATTGCCATATCACAACAGGCTGCTGATCTATCTATCCGGTAAAATCTTGTGGGATAACCTAACCAGAGAAGGAATGTCTTGCTCACTCCAGACAAACAGTTGTTGAAGTGTATTCTGGTACTATATTCAGGTACTTATCCAAAACTAATTCAATGTTCCCACTATATAAACATGTCTAATCTCTTGATGCCTGCCAAATTTTGTTCCAACAGCTCATACCACAATCACATAAAGTAAGAACTTCACCATAAACTTGGATGTTTCGGATCTTGATGAGTTGTCCAGACTCATCTCCTGATGAAAAAGTCTATGAATAGTTAGTTCCAAAACATGATTTAGCATGTTAACTTACAACAACAGCATTGGCAAGCCTGATAAAGGGTCAAAAGATAAAGCATTAACTCTTAATCAAATAAATGTTTCTTATTGAAACTGAGTGTCAACGGAGTGCAGAAAGAACAAGTCTTGATTTGCACTTTGCTTCCATGAGAAAATGGGTTACTACAATTAGAAATGTGTTTCAGAGATCTGGTGTCAGTGATGAAAAACTAGGTTATAAGAACTAGAGAGATACTCAGCTTGGATTTTAAACCCTGCAATTCTGGCAATATTAGTATATTAATACATATTAACTAATATATGTCTATATAAAAGAGAATAGAGCCAGTCTCCTCTCACTCATTAGTTCAACTCCTGTCTAAATGAATTATGAGAGAAAGCTGGCTGTTCATTATAGGGAATGGAATAGAATGGAATATTTCAGTTGGAAGGGACCTACAATGATCACCTAGTCCAACTCCCTGACCACTTCAGGGCTGACCAAAAGTTAAAGCATGTTATTAAGGCCATTGTCCAAATGCCTCTTAAACCCTGACGGGCTTGGGGCATCGACCGCCTCTCCAGGAAGCCTGTTCCAGTGTCTGACCACCCTCTCGGCACATAAATGCTTCCTCATGTCCAGTCTTACCCTAATGTCAAGTCCATATGATACGTCATACGCAATCAGACATCTCAGATCACTCCGCAAAAGACAAGTTTTCACACCACATTGAACTTGCTGCTATATAGCAGTACTGTGATAAGCAGAAAGGCCCATCAAATCATGCACATAGCACGAGCGAACAGATAGCTCAGCTGCCTATGTAGAATTGTAACTCATGTCCCCTTATGTCACCTGGGAAGCTCTCTCTGAGGCTGGGATTTACATGATGGGAAAGGAATAGGACCCATTTCAACCCTCCATCGTTTTGCAAAAGGAAATAATGCTCCAGGCTTTCCTAGAGACCTTTTCTATCCATAAAACATGCTTTTAAAGGGCAGAGAATGTCTCTGAGGTGCACAAGCAATGTCAAAGTGCTGCCAAGTATCTGTGGGGTGAGATTCCTCAAGAGACAACAGAGCTAGCAAGTGCACTACTCTGACTAGTTGATTCCAGCTGATCTACTTTGTGTTTACTAGCAAAACCAGTTTGTTGTTTTCAGAGAGACCAGTTTTGCCATGCCCTAAACAAAAAAAATGTTCTTCTAAAGATGTCCATCCCTTCCAGATTGCATCTCAGGAGCATTTTCACAGGACAGGTGTTTTGATGCCCAGAAAATAAAATGTCTAATTAGAACTTGTGCTGGCAAGTTAAGCAAAGAGGCCAGCAGCCGATCAAACGCTGCGTCTCTCTCCGCTCCAGGCAGAGCAGCAGCACGAAGAAGAGAGCAGCTCTTGGGTGGCGAGGCACCCACTGTCGCTGGAGCTGCCAGTCCTGAACCTGGTTGGGCATTCAAGTCCCACCATCTATGCTTAGTCTTCTCCACCCGTTTTGCATTTTCAACCTCTCCTTAGCAATTTGTCCAAAAGAACTACAGAACCTTGTAATTTAAGCCCACAACACACATGCTGTACAGATTTTCTCAGAAACAGCTCACAAACCCCAAGGAGCTGTGGAACAGAGGTGAAAAATACCACCACCCACTTACAAATAAGTAGATAATGGCTACACTTTCTTGTAAGGAAAGCCTAATATGAAGTTATTGCATTAATCCAAAGTCTGGGGGCCCAGACTTCTCAGAGGAGACATCTTTGACAGCCTCAGTGGGCAGGCTTTACTGGGGAAACTTTCCCAGTCGTGACAGACAGAAATAAATAAATTAACAAATAAAAAAAAATGTTTTAACAAGCGCTCAAAAAAAGTTCTTTAAACTGCCTTTTCCAAAAGCTCCCTTCAGGGCTGTATACGGGAAAAATATGAACGCTGTGCTATTTAGCACCACCTTGTGCTGACTTGTCCATTGCAAACGAATGCAGTCAAGGGAGAGAAGCACATTCAGTCTTAGCACACAAATGCATAAGATACTGGGTAAAACACTTTGGTGTTTGGAGTGGGTTTGTTAGATTGTTTTTTTCACAGCAGCAATTTTCAAGTATGATTATTAAGAGCAGAAGTTGCCGTTCCTTACTAGTACAACATTTTAAAATGAAACCAAACAAAGAAAAAAATACCCAAACCTGTATAGGCAAGAGTGCATTTAAGTGTGTGTTGATCAGGAATAAGAGGAATTTTTAAAAGTTTATAATTAATTGTTACATATTAACAAAGCAAACAGGTTATTATATTTACTATTCTAGAGATCATATTGCAAAGGTGCCTCTAGCTGAAACCTTTACAAGAAGCAATTAGTGAAATTAGAAATATCAGCTGTGTAGAAAATACGAGTTCACTTAAATTAACTGCCTTTGGAAAAATGTGAGAGGGAAAATCTGGCGTTGAAGTCTGCGTGCCACACGGTTAATTCATCAGGGCCACAGCTGATCTCCCTGTGGCCATGGGGTCAGGGAGTCCCCCTCCCTCTGCCTCAGCCCTCTGGAGCGCTGACAGTGATGCTCACAGACAGACATGTGCGTCCGTTCATCCTCAGGGCTCCTCTTTGGAGTAGGAAAGTGCTACTATCTCCCCCTGCCCCAAAGAGGGTCCTTTGCTTTACCCCTCGCCCAAAGTTGGGTAGCACAGGGGTTGCTGGACCCAGACCTGGGGTTAGATTTCATCTCCATGACCCCTGCTGCGTGTGCCGCCGGTACGGAAGCCAGTTACTGACTTTGTGTTTAGATACTGCCAGCTCAGGGTAAAAGGCCCGGTCTGAAGCCCAACAAAACCGTAGTAACATTTTCCAGTTGCTTTCTGTGGTTCTTGGCTTAGATGCTGTGAGAACAGGTGAGATTTCATAAAGCAAAATTTCACAGTCTGCCAAAAGTCCTTCTCTTCCCCCGCAAAAAAACCCAGAAGGAAACCATTTCAGCGATTTCCAAGACTCAGCTGTCACCTCAGAGCTGGGGTTTTCCAACCCTTTTAATGTGCAACATTTCCACAGCCTGCGAGTAGTTGTGAACCGCAGCAAAAAGCAGCCTTTTCCCTCGTTTTGCTGCAGGGAGTCGGCGCATGGCAAGCTATCCCTCTGCGGACAGAGGCCCAGCCACAGCACCCACTGCTCCCCAGCCCCAGCTGGGAAGGGCAAAGGACCGCTTTCCTGGATAAGGGGCGGTCCAGTCCATAAAGCAGTGTGTAAACAACCTGTAGGTGAAACAAATGCTGATTAAGGGCTGACAGCTGAGGCGGCTGCAGCTTCTCCACTTGCTGCCTGGACGAGGTGGCCAGGTATTTCGCACCACAGTCTGCCTCGGAGAGAAAATTCCCTCCTGGGACTGGCAGAGATTTATGGAAGGAGGGAAAGCGTAATGAAATATTCCCCTGAGAGAAGCTGCGTTTTCCCTGTATGTATGTAAAAAGACTACTGCAATGAAAACTGCTGACGACGGTGTGTGACTTCAGATAACTGCCTGTCTCCTAGGAAAGCAAATCATTTCGTGTGCTATTAAAATCATCTGGCACGCACTGCAGCCTCCCTCATGAAAGAATACAGCACCTCTTCAAAGAACAGTGAGCAAAAGAAAAAGGAAAAAAAAAAAAATCACCTTCAGCATCATCAAACCAAAAGCAACTCCAATTCAGTAGCATTTACATAGGTGTCCCGGCAGCCTGCATGGATGCAAAACACCGCCTGGTTCGGAAAGCAGTGGTAATAAGGAGAGACGGAGCAAGTGGCCCTCTACTTGTTGCACTGCTGTGAGTCCTTGGCTGTGATAAAATATACACAGGAAACTGCAGCAAGACTCCTGGAGTATTGTTCAGGATGATGTTTAACGGGAAAACTGAATATTCAGCTTCATTACATTCAGCAGTCCAGAATGGATCGGAAAGATGAAGAGGTTCACTATCAATTAATTTACAAATTGAACTATAATCACAAATCATTGATAAAGATAGTAACACAGGTCCATCGCTCATTATCACACCCTGGTTGTCTTCAGTTAAATAGCTGACATTATCTTGAGGGTTTATACCTGATAAATACGAAAGGGAAGCAGTGAGACAGCACGTGATCTCTCTGAGAACGTACCTCAAGAAGTTTAGACACCACAACAAAGAAAATGGGTTTGTGATCAAAAATTATTATAGGAAATATTTCCTTTGGTATTTCTATCAATTAAAGCCTGTCTTGCAAAATCTTCAATGACCTGAAAACAGCCTGTCCAAAAATGATAACCAAATAAAATGAAAGGAAACAGAGAGAGGAAAGATAGATTAGCCTACAATTAGTTTAAATCAATGTCTCTGCATTAGGTACCAGGGTGTAAAACGGGTTCAACATGCCATTGCAAATGCGAGGAGATAACTGAAGCTGAAATATGAGGAGTTTCTCAGTCCAGGTTAAACCAGGAAGGATTGTGCAAATCTACTAATTCTGGCCTGCATGAACCCCGTTAAAGAGAGCTTTTTTGAAAAGAGTTTCTTTTAAAGGCTTCTATTAATCTTGGGTGTAATTCACAATGCACATCTTCATTGCCTGTCTTACACATTCAGTTCACTTGCTGTTCAGTGGTCTGCTCTGGGAAATGAGTCAGACCTCCTACAATTAACACCCAGTTATGCTGGAACGTCAGGGGAGAGAAGCCACAGCTCCTGAAGAGCTCTGGAGGGAGAGCCTGCTTCCCTGTTCTGTATTCATAGAAACTGATACCTAGATCCATTTTGGATCCAGCCTACCTATCATCTTTCACCTGAAGGATGAAGGACTCCCACCTTCTGCAGGGTAACTTGCTAGGAAGAGCACTTGCAATGAGCTGTTCTCCTTCAGTCAGGAAAGGTTCAAGCCCACACCTTCCACAAGACAGTCCTGGACTTCAGGATTGGAGGTCACTCAAGAGAGGGGATCTGCTCCAGCCACGTCGGGTTGCCCTGTGGTCAGGCACGCAAGAGCCATCAGGCCAGAGGGAGACCAGATAAGGGGGAGTGTGATTAGAGGCTGGTGATGAGGACACTCAGCTGGGAGGTAATAAGTATGGAAAACTCTTCTGAGGGTCAGCAACAGGACTTCTGGATTAGGTCCCCCCCTTTCCTTTATCTTTTAAATTACAGGTTGCCCACTGTACATTGGTGAACATATCTCTCATGGTAACATCTTTCTCTTGGAAGCCATCAAGTATCTTTGTTGATACAGAGGTTTTACAATTCTTAGTATCAACAAGAGATTTTTCTGCTTGAATGTTTAATTAAAGAGGCATGTACTTTCAGAGGAGTGGGCATAACGTCCCATGGTATGCAATACCCCTTTGACCAGTTTGGGTCAGCTGTCCCGGCTGTGTCCCCTCACAACTTCTTGCGCCCCTCCCACCTTCTTGCTGGCTGGGCACGAGAAGCTGAAAAGTCCTTGAGTTAGTCTAAACATGACGTAGCAACAACTGAAAACGTCAGGGTGTTATCAACATTCTTCTTGTCCTAAACCCAAAACACAGCGCTGTACCAGCCACTAGAAAGAAAATTAACTCTATCCCAGCCGAAACCAGGACACATAGACTTCATTGAGTACAATACTTTAATGAAACAGCTAAGATTTCCTAAAATTCAAGGACATACATGACAATCTTCTCTGGTACCCCAGTAAATCCAGGCACACTGGAACTTTTCCCCTGGTTTGCTGAAGAGTAGTTACGCCTTAGCAAAGTTACATCTATCAATGTGTTCTCAAACAGCCCTGTGATTCCTATCAGTATAACTGAATGAAGAGCCTGGTTCCCTGTCTGCAAGAGTGCTAGGACCTGCAAAAGATTTGTTTTGTTGCTTCTCTATTTCCTGAATGCATGACGCCCTTAGAAATCAGTGTCAGTCCACTACGAGGGGCCAGGCCAAGTACATCTGATTTGGAAAAAATAATTTTTTAATTAAAACACAGGCTCTTTGTGCCAGCAATTGTCCTTCCTGTGTGTTTGCATGATGACTAATGTAATAGCAGCTAGATCCTAACATAGGACCTTAGGTAGTAAAGGAAAAATAGTGAAAAAAAAGGATTACTGAAGAACAGTCATTATTAAATTCTACTCTATTCTATTCTATTCTAAATTGCTTTCTCTGTTCTTTCTCTTTAGGTCAAGTTCCTCTCAAGTTTCCCAAAAGGAAAACTGAAGTCTCTCTAATATGAAGTGTATATTGTTCCATCATAAGGCTTCAGCTCATTTTTGAATGATGAGGTTTATTGCAGTGGTTTGCTTTGTTGTGATAAGCTGAACTGAAACAAAAGGTAGTTGTCTCTTTTTCAGCCACAACCTTTGTTCGCAAAGAAACTGAGTTGTATTGTCCAAAACTTTAATATAACCTGGAATTGGTGGGTTGGGGAGTATGAGGAGGAACAGCTTATTTTTGTTTTGAAAAATGTGTTTGTGAACAGAAAAGTTCTTATGCATGCATGAACAGGTTCTTTTGCTAGGCATATAAACCACAGTTTTTTTCTATAGAATTCTCAGAACTATAGTTTTCTTACCAAATTCAGCAATGGTATATTATATGACAAATAATAAGAGTTCATTTCATGTCCACAAATCCAGTTCAAAGCTAACTGCCCCCAGCAGTGGTAAGACTGTCAGATCACCAGCAAAGCTGTGAAAACTACCATACTGGAGAATTTTCCATTATTAGTTTATCCCAAGGCAGCTGGATGAGGGCTATTGATTCAGCATCCCCCCTGCTCCACCTGGGCAGATTTCAAGCTTCCCCTAGCCAAAAACCTAGTACTTTTTGTTAGATCATGTCTAGACATAGTCCAGACCATACCCAGTCCCCACAGACAGGTACACATCCCAACCCTCAGGCCCAGACGTCCATATCCCAGCTCCTCATCTGGGCGGGTGTGCCCCCACCTACACCCCTCATCCTCCCACATGCCCTGTTTTTTCTTGCAGAGGAAACCCACGTGCCTGCCCTGGACAGTCGCCATGCAGCCTCCACCAGCTGCTGAAGACGCATGACTGAGAGGCCAGGACCCTGGGGACAGCTGATGTGGTCAAGGTTACCAAACCAGAATCATGAGATGCAGGGAAAAAGCAAGCCAAGCTGATTCAGTTGTCTGAACACTGGTATTGCCCTGGTTTTGGCTGGGATAGAGTTGATTGTCTTCCTAGCAGCTGGTGCAGTGCTGTGTTTTGGGTTAGGATGAGAAGACTGTTGATAACACCCTGATGTTTTCAGCTGTTGCTAACTCGTGTTTAGAATAAGTCAAGGACTTTTCAGTTTCTCAGGCCCAGCCAGCAAGAAGGCTGGAGGGGCACAGCAAAGTTGGGAGGGGAGACAGCCAGGACAGCTGACCGAAACTGGCCAAAGGGGTATTACATACCATGGGACGTCATGCCCAGCTTGGTGCGGGGGAAGGAGCGCGACTCGGGTGTCAGTCGGCGAGTGGTGAGCAATTGCATTGTGCATCACTTGTTTTCTGTATTCCAATCCTTTTATTATTATTGTCACTTTCTTGTGGTTATTAGTGTCACTGATAGTTGCTTCCTTTCTGTTCTATTAAACTGTTCTTACCTCAACCCACGAGCTTTATGGGTTTTTTTCCAATTCTCTCCCCCATCCCACTGTGTGTGGGGGAAGTGAGCAAGCGGCTGCATGGTGCTGAATTGGTGGCTGGGGTTAAACCACGACAGGTATCTA
Source organism: Sagittarius serpentarius (assembly GCA_034782735.1). NCBI lineage: Eukaryota > Metazoa > Chordata > Aves > Accipitriformes > Sagittariidae > Sagittarius > Sagittarius serpentarius. The sequence goes on from JAVKLA010000026.1 coordinate 1,186,029, forward strand.
GTGTCATTTTCAGTTACTTACAGTATTGAAGACACAGGGCTGACAGGTATGACAAGAAGCTATGGATGACCCATGCACCTAAGGAAAGGCAGCTGCAGTCCAGGCAGCGTACATTAAGGCCTCCGACATCTTACTAGAAACCCCAGCCAAGTCCCTCAGAGTCATATCATAAATGGAGGAAGGTGAAATACCACTTTTTTTTTTTTGAAGACTAGCTAAAATGTTTGCAAAATGGACAGTGAGTACAGAAGGCAAGTCTCAAGTAGTTTTATCTCCTCTAGCTTGAGTTGACTTCCATAGCTTCTTTTTGGTTCCTCCAACAAACATACCTCAAACTCATCAGTAAAATTTTTCTCCCATACTTTACCATAACTAATGTGCACATAATATGCAACACATCATACACTTTTTTGTTGTTGTTCAGTAAGTCCATAAATGTCTATTGATCTCTCAGTGGCTCTGTAGACCAGCAAAGTTAAGGCATACCAGTTCTTTACTGTCAGTTCTACACACACAAAGAGCAAAGCAGCCAAAATGACTAAGCATCAATGCCCAGCTGAAATGTGGTAAGATATGTGTAAAGCACAGCACCTATGATGATGAGTAAAATTCAAATTCTGCAACAAGACAGCCTTATGATTTTTCAGAGTTGTGTGCATAGACAGGGCTAAATTCACAAATCAACCCCAGGTGCTTTTTTCTACTCCGCTGAAGTAGAGATCAAAAATTGTCTTAGCTGTCACTAGAGCAGATCAATCCAATGTTAGTAATGAGAGCATGCTGGGGTCTGGCACAAAGTGTGCAGTGAGGTTACAGACATTTAACATCAGGTTTCTCCTGCCTGAGCCAGCCATCTACTCTTCTTCTTTCATACTGTCAGAGCATGAGGGCTTCAGTTCAGTCCTTGCTGTTGAACATTTATGCCTTGGGAGGATGTAATGCCTTAGCAAAATATATATACTTTTTAACCAAAATTTGAAATAACTGAATCCCAACCTGAGGTTACACTGCAGATATTTAGAGCAGGGTGCTGTTTAAGTTTAATTAACTGTGTTTCAGCTTTTTTCAACATAAAACGATTTCAAAAACTTAGAAAATACATGCTGTTTGCTTTATCTTATTAGTGACAATTTTTTATTAGAAATGTCTTCTACCCGAAGCACATACAGAGAAGTAAACAGCAGAATTCTCCAGGTAAAACCAATGTTTCAAAATTACATCTCATTGACACACAGCCTTGAAATTGTTACTGACTGCTTAAAGATGAGAAAATTAAAGCCAAGGAATAAACAGTATGAATGGAATGTGACCTAAATATCAATATAATTAATGCATAAGGTTAAATCCAAGTTCCAAATACCTCATGGCAAGAATGTTTGATATTAGACCCAATTCAGAACTTGTCCACCAGCCTCAGCAGATTCATAACTAAGCATCTGGAGTCCCAAATCATCTACATGATTTCATTAGTCCCATTCAGCGGTGAAGAGATGTGATGTGAATGCCCACATCTCACATCCCCACATCAGGCCACACATAAGAATTCAGTTCCTATTTGCTTCCCCAAGCTGGGTCTAAACATTATGGCTGTGAGCATAGGCTGAAGCTAAGAGACAAGTAAACATTTTCCAACCACTCCACAGACCTATTCCTTCTTTCTAGTGTGGGAGGAGCGGGAGAGACATTATGATGGCACACAGCTGTTAGAAGACTGTGAGTTGCCAACACAGCAGCATGAGAGCTGGAGAAGGTTCAAACAGGGACAAAAGACATCTTACACCTCTGGCAGACTCACATCTGTTGCCAGCACTTTTAATGAATTGCAGTTTGCTTCACTGTTTTGGGGTGAGGTCTCCATCATAAGAATGTATGTGGCAAAAGTCACTGCAAGGGTCACAGGACTTCATTTGAGAGATGGCAATGAAGAAGAGAAGTACAGAGATACTGCCATAGTGTTCAGCATAAACCCTTTCCATTGCAAACTGTCCCCAAAGCAGTAGAAGATAAGGTGTTAAATAAGCTCCAGCTGAAAATTTACTGTTCTAAAAATGTGACTATCCTCTGTCAAAGTTATTGTAAAATAGCATCAAATGTTTCAGGCTTATTGGGCCAAGCGCATTGACTGCATAACTGGATGTACTAAGTATTTTTTTCCTATCAATCCCAGATGCAAACAACTGTTAGCCAGGCTGCATTAACACAGGTTCGTGCAGCGTGGCTAGAAATTATGAGGGTAGAAGGAACTTGAGAGTTCTGTGGCTAGTTCACGAGCTTCTGCAGGCTCCAGTTCTCCCTTCAAGAGATGTTAGGCGTTTAGTGCTAGAAGGAGTCAAATCTAAGGAAAATGTATCCTCAGAGGAAGCTGGTACGATGCAGATTGATGCTCTTCTTTTTGTGTTCCAGCAGTGGACTACATACTTATATCCTCAGAGCAGTCATTTGACATCATGTCAAGTCATTTTACTTGACTATCTGGCCAGATAGCATTAAGACCCTTCTTCCTACAAACAGGATTGGAAGACTAAAATGGGGTTTGTATTTATTTCACAATACAAAATCTTGAGATACATACTCGTGAACAACATTGTAAGAATGTAGAGACAGCTCATGAGTTACCATAAATAAAAGTTAAATGGAATAAAAAACTACTGCATTTGGATTTTGGGTCTACAGTGGACTTCCAAATCTCTCTGCTTATTCTTGCTTAGAAGGGAAGGAAGGAAGGAAGGAAGGAAGGAAGGAAGGAAGGAAGGA
>JAVKLA010000026.1:1188882-1200772 GCA_034782735.1 Sagittarius serpentarius
GAGGGAGGGAGGGAGGGAGGGAGGGAGGGAGGGAGGGAGGGAGGGAAAAAAGCTATCACTGTTTCACTGACTGAACATGGTGTAACATGACTTGTTTTGGCATAAATTGTGACATCTGTCCTGTTTTATATTTATTCTACTATGTGATTATTACAGTACAATCTGAGCTACTTTCATCTGAACAGAAAGTAGAGCATAAGACTATCCACCGTTGTGTATTTTTCTCATCAGTTCTCCAAGAGCAGAAAAGAGCAAAGAGCCAGAAACAGAACAGCTTTGTCTTGTTGTAATTCAGGTTTTATTTGGTTTGAAGTTTGAATTTTCTGAGGGGGTTGTTTATTTTCACATTGTACTAAGTTATTCTTTAAAATACGTAGTCATGTGTATTTATCTTAGAGAAAGCCAGATTGAAAGAAAAAAATATGCTGAGATTTGTAATGATCCTTAATTCCCCAATGACTTCTTTCCAAATCCTCAGACTTTGCCAGGAAAACATCAGGAGTATTGCATTGTGCAAGGAAGAAAATCATCAGCCCAGAGATTTAGAACAGCTTTTAGATATCCCTGGCCTGAGTCACGGAGTATTTTTATGAGCTCTTGAAACTGATGAAAAGCACCATAGGAAGCCAGAGTTTGTCTGAAAGACAAGTTTGATGTTGGCACCTGTGTAACTGAGAAGATATGCAGTAGTAAACCGCATTATTTCAAACATCATAAGAGCTAAAAACCTCATACCCAGCCAGGTTACATTACTGTAGTGAATATAAAATATTGTGAAGGCATGATTAACTGCCTTAACATTCAACTACCTTAACGTTATTACACTATGTAACAAATATGTCTGATGCAGAGAGAATTTTTTTCCCTGGCACATCTTTCCAGCTGCTGACAGTCAATGGTTTAGGGTCTCCCTGAACCAAAAGTCACACCTAGATTATGAAGTTTACTTGTCATCTCTGGATTTATCCTCCACAAAGTAGTCGAACCTTTTTTGACTACTTCTGACTCAGGCTTCTGCTGCCACAAAAGTTTAATGATTTATGTAAAAGGTATTTCCTTCTGTTTATCTTATCTTCAGTTTATCAGTAACTATCTCTTTAAAAAAAAACCCAAACCTCTTTAATTAAATTAATTGTGGCAAATGTTAATAATCATTCTTTATTGACCTTCTCTTTAACAGTCGTCTACAGATTGCTATCAAATTCCCCCAGTTACATCTTTTTCAACATTAAGAGTTCTAGTCTTCTGTCTTTGTATGGATGTAACTTCCTGTCTTTCATCTTCATTCTCCTCTGTACTTTTACCCGCTATAGTTGGTAGGATGACCTGCCTTAACATGACAGAAGAAACCATGGCTATTTCTAAACTACTGACTAAACTGACCAACTGAGGCTATGCATCTTCAGAAACAGTCACTGTGATTCTTTCAGTGGTCTTGGCCTCCTGTTCAATCCTGACTTGTTTTTCCTCAGCTTCAACCTGCTGAGTGCACCAACAGGTTTTCTACAGCCTCTTCCCTCCTCCAGCTTTGGCTGTGGGTGCTCAAGACCAGCTCTGGCATGGCACGGCTATGACCCTGGGTGCCACTGCTGGGAAAGAGCTGTGTGAGAAAGAGCCAGGAGAAGCCTCATTGGGGGCTTCCCCCCGGCTCGGGAGCTGCTTTTGGCCTCAGTCCTGGTGCATGGTCCTTGTCCGAGCTGCACTGTAGGGATGCCTGTGCCCGGCCTTGTGCTATGCTCACCTGCTGATTTCCCTTCCCCGCTTGGCTTTAGACCAAGTCCATCACCACAACCCTGTGTGGCAATCAGGGCCATTGGCTGCCCTGGTCACCCCCCAGACCTGCTCTGCTCCTCTTGTTTGGGTGCCATGGGACGGGGCTCTTGTTCAAGGGTCTCTGCTCTTCGTTCGGGGCTCACTTTCCCTTGCAGAGCAGCCCCGCAACCACTGCTCCCTGACAGGCCTGAAAATGTTGAAAGAGAAAAGGTAACACCACCAGTGCAAGATCACATGTTGGAGCTGCAGGCCTCTTTCGCTACTCAGAAGATACACGCCTCAAGGAATTATTTTAGTACACTGCCCTGGCTGTTACTTCTCCTTCAGGCAAGATAACTCATCATCGGCACAGCTGAAACCTTCTAAGAGACCTGACAGATTAGCATGGATATCTGTCCACTGCTCATAGTTAGGAAAATTTATCCTAATTTTAATGACAAAAAGATGGAAACAATTCCATGAGCCAGATTGATGATGGGGTAAAATATAAACAAATATTACATGTAAATGGCATGGACATGTAAATGGCATTTAGCCAGCTACTCTATAAATCTACTGAAGAACAAAGGATGTTATAAGGGTTGTCAGATGGCCAGAACTTATATAACTAATATAGGTTTCCATAGCGTTTTTAGACAATTCCCAGTCTTGCCACTTTTTAATCTTTCGGCAGGAAAACCTTACAAATAGAAGAGCTTTTGGAGGAATTTTTATACAATGTTAAAGGAAAACCTCTTGCTGGAGTATCTAAATCATCACAAATTCAAGACCCTTCCTCCTGATATGGAACCTTACCCAAGTGAACAGTTCCACCATAGTATAAAAATTCAGTGTAAGATTAAGAGAATTGTCTTTCTTTTCTGGTAGCCCATCTATAATCCAGGTGGACTATAGCAGATGCAAAACAAGACCTAAATATTCTAAGCCCCTCAAGAATCAGCCTATATATATACAGTTTATCACATATTCTAAGCAAGGAAGAAAGGACTACTTCCAAATTGAAATACATCATCTCAATGCCCATACTCCGCAATACACCATGAAAAGGTAAGGTGGGGGCGGGGGGGGATGTTGGTCTTTTTTGACAGCAAGTTGCCATTATCATTCTTAGCAGCACAGAAGCAGAAAAAGAGCATTGTTGTGGGAGAAAAAAACCCAGACGGAAAAAGTCACATGAAAATATTCCCCTTCACATTGGCTTGGATGTCTAGAGAGAAAATGTGATAGGTTCTCAGCAGCATATGAACTTAACACATGGCCTTTAAAGATTCATATGCAAACAATGAATTTGTTTTATATTTGTCCCTGGCACCAATCACTATCATTCTAAGCCAATAGCTGTAGATAGATGTCAGGTTTGCAAATATCTTTAGCATTTTTATTTTACTTTTATTGCTTATCTGCTTTTTACTCTGCTTCTCCCCTTAAGAATTCTTTATGCTTGTGGAAACTGAGAACTTTCTCCATTAATTCATGCTTTAATTTAGAACCAGATATAATTTAAGAAGCTACAGACTGCTTTTCAGGTTAGACTTAGTGGAGAATGTACAGCTCCTGGATATCTGAAATAACTGGAAGCTTGCCTAAAACTGATTTTGGAGATTTTCTGTTGGAAAGCTGGCTATTGACAGAATTTATGTATTGTAACTTCCCTGGGTCCAGAAGAGATAAACTAGGAAAAAATTACCCAGAAGGAGTTTTATGTGTGAACGAGACAGAGTACGCTGAGCTGGAAATAGCTGTCATGGTGACATGGGGTGAATACGGCAATACAGGCTCCTTCCATCACATGAACACACACAGTGCATATGGCTGTGCGAAAAAACAGGGAAGTAGGTCCTTTATAATAAAAGTTAAAACTATACATAAAAGTATACAGAATATAGTAGGGATAAAGGAGACAAATTACTTGCTGCAAACGTCCCTTAAATTTATATGAAGCTAATATTTTCTTCTCTGTTGAGAGAATAAACATAAATCCTTCAGACAGACACACACACTGGTAGACTCTCAGAAAAAGCAGATCACAGCATATATACAACCTTTGCTCACACAGTGAAAGCAAACTGGAAAAGGAAGCGCATAAATTAAAGCTCGTGTTCATATCGAAGCCCGTGCCTGAAGTGTGGGACAGGACATCAAAGCTTCTGCTTCTTACTTTCTTTCACCTCCAGACAAGATACTTAAACCCTTATACAGGGACTTAGAGTCATGCATTCGTTTTCAAGGAAGCTGAAATATGACTACCTATTTAAAGACTTACTCAAATTTCAGCACCCAAATATGTTCTATGTTTCCCCCTATTTCATTTACTCACACAATAAAATGTTGTTAAAAACATACTTGCTTGAGTTAGTAAAAAATCAAGGTTTTATTTAAGTGAAGAATATAAAGTTTTACTATTACAGATTCTCTCTGCATATTTTCTAAGGCTTTACAGTAGACTATTAATGGCGTTTTAAATGTCTTAAGCAAAGTGGTAGTCCAGATGCCTTAGTAAAAGGTTAACTGCTTTTGGATTCACTGCTGTTGTCTGGCTAGGCCCCAAAGTAGTTTACGTAATACCAAAGGAGACAGGCAATAACTTCATAATTAGGAATCAAACTTCTTAGTCAGAGCTTCATGTTTTACTGGAAAATGTGGTTTTCAGTTCATAAGAACTGGAATCTGGATTGATTCTGACATCTAACTAACAATGACCAATTGTCATGTAAGTAGTTCACTCCCACCTTCCTTCCACACCTCACCCTCTTCTCTGTTGCCTGAATTAGTCATGCAGTCAGACTGATAGCTTACCACCACAAGTAAGCAAAGCTTTTTAGCTGTAAAAAAGAATAACTGAAGTGATGGGGGCTAATTATGTTTCCTTTTTTTTTTCCCCCTAGAGTTTACCTAGGCATATAAATATTTTAAGGATGCAGACATATCCTGGGATTATTTTCAAGGTCATAGAATGCAAAAGAAATCATGCAAGAAAATAAATACATAATAAGGATGACTCACATTAATTTTGAAAGGTCTAGGAAGTCATCAAACCTCAATATTCCCCACTGATAAATATTTTGTTGTATACTTCACACTTGTCTGTCATAGTAAAGTCAAAATATTGTATCTATGAGCCACAGTCATTTCTTAGCTACAACTTATTTAACTTGGAATTAGTCAGAATTTGAGAACAATTGCTTGCTGCAAATGTCCTTTAAATTTATATGAAACTAATATTTTCTTCTCTGTTGAGAGAATAAACATAAATCCTTCAAACAGACACACATACTGGTAGACTCTCAGAAAAAGCAGATCACAGCATATATACAGCCTTTGCTCACACAGTGAAAGCAAACTGGGAAAGGAAGCGCTTAAATTAAAATTCCTGTTCATATCAATCCCTATACCTGGTATATAGCTCCCACTGCACAATGCACATATATGCAGCTGTATTCTCTGCCTCTTTAACACCACTTTTCCCACAGAAGTAGGTTAGCATCTCCCAATGGGTCTTCTGGGGATGACCAAAATAGGATGACATTGTCTACAGTGGGCCGTATCCAAAGCCACATCGTTCCGCTCTGTCCACAACTGGAAGTTGAGCATTTGGAAGATATCTTGTCATTAGAGAATAAACCCTGCTCAAATGTTGACGGTGAAAGGACTTACATGTGAGTCAGCCTCACAGAGCAGGGACACTCCCAAAACCTGCACTTCTGCTTCTTCTGAAAATAGGCTGATGAAATCTCTTAACAACTACCCAGTTACATATTGCCTTTTCATGATCGCGTGCAGATGTTCACTAGCTTCTTGTGATTTGTATTAGCATAGACATCGGAAGTCGCAGGCAACATGAAGGGCCTCTCATGGTAGAGGACACACTAAAATGCACTGAGACAAAACCCCTGCTCTGAAGAGCTAAATTAGGATTGAAATGCTCTGTTTCCTGAATGGAGACATCACAAAACAGGGTTGTTGATGAAACTTCTACCCTAGTAGTCCACCTTGTCTGCAGCAGAGGGAAAAAAATGTGCTAAACCACTTACAAATCACCCTCTGAGCTGTTCCAGTAAAGACTCTGATATTCAAGGCAGATGAACACTAGTGACACTTTACTTGAAGTCATGACACTGCAATTTTGCCACTTCACCAGTTGATAAAAAGCAAGTTCAGCTGTCCTCATTTGAGAAGGGGTGAAAGGGGAAGGAAGGCAACCTCATTAGCCATCTTGCTTTCTTCTCCTTTCCTCATGAACTGAGGCTCAAAGCAGAATAGACTGACGAGCAGTGGGAGGGAAGGTGGTTTTCCTGCAGGCTCACAATGGTTAGAGACAGTACTTTGAACCCAGACTTTTAGAATGACATCTCACCTTTTAGCAGAGAATCCTCCTAGAGTGTATGGTGTACTCATAAATCAGTTGACAGAAATCTAAGTTCAGCTTGGGTTAGAATTACAAATAATATGACGAAGTGATGTGCATTGGTTCCAAGTACTGAGTATACTTGTATTGGCTCTGGCTGGACAGAGTTAATTTTCTCCACAGTAGCTGGTATGGGGCTATGCTTTGGATTTGTGCTGGAAATAGCGCTGATAACACAGGGATGTTTTGATTACTGCTGAGCGGGCTCACACAGAGCCAAGGCCTTTTCTGCTCCTCACCCCACCCCACCAGCAAGGAGGCTGGGGGTCACAAGGAGTCGGGAGGGGACGCAGCCGGGACAGCTGACCCCAACTGAACCAAAGGATATCCCACACCATACGGTGTCATGCTCAGCGTATAAAGCTGGGGGAAGAAGAAGGAAGGGGGGGGACGTTCGGAGTGATGGCATTCGTCTTCCCAAGTCACCTTGACACGTGATAGAGCCCAGCTTTCCTGGAGATGGCTGGACACCTGCCTGTCCATGGGAAGTGGTGAATGAATTCCTTGGTTTGCTTTGCTTGCGTGTGCTGCTTTTGCTTTCCCAGTTAAACTGTCTTTATTGTAGCCCATGAGTTTTCTCACTTTTACCCTTCCGATTCACTCCCCCACCCCAGCAGGAGGGAGGGAGCGGCTGTGTGGGGCTGAGCTGCCTACCAGCGTAAACCACAAAATACTGTAACTACACTCTTCAGCTCAATGTTATATTGCCTTTTCCTCAGAAAACTCTACAAAAAGACCCAGACAAACTAAACACGAACAGTAGGAGAAAACCTGACAACGTAAATAAAGCCCTGTGTCTCAGGAAGGAGTATCACTGTGGTTACAAAAGTTTAAACGAATTTTTTTCTAAATGTTGAAAACATTTTAATGATTTTTTTGTTCAACAAGGTGAAGTGCAAAGTCATACACCTGAGGAGGAACAAATCCAGGCACCAATATATGCTGGGGGCCACCCAGCTGGAAAGCAGCTCGGCAGAAAATGATGTCAGTGTCCTGGTGGACACCAAGTTGGGCATGAGCCAGCAACGGGCCCCTGCTGCAAAGAAGGTCAATGTTATCCTGGGCTGCATGAGGCAAAGTATTGTCAGCAGGTGGGGGAGGGGATTCTTCTCCTTTATCCAACACTAGTGAGGCCACACCTGGAGTTCTGCGTCCGGTTCTCAGCACAAGACAGACGTGGACATACTGGAGAGACCAACAAAGGGCCACGAAGGTGATGAAGGGGCAGGAGCATCTCTCCTATGAAGAGAGGCTGAGAGAGCTGGGACTGTTCAGGCTTCAGAAAAGAAGGCTCAGGGGGATCTTACCCATATGTATAAACACCTGAAGGGAGGATTTAAAGAGGACAAAGCCAGGCTCTTCAGTGCTGCCCAGTGACAGGACATGAGACAATGGGCACAAACTGAAATACAGGAGGTGTCGTCTGAACATCAGGAAACAGTTTTTTTGCTGTGAGGGTGACCAAGCACAGCTTGCCCAAGGAGGTTGTGAAGTCCTCGTCCTCAGACATATTCAAAACCCAGCTGGACACAGTCCTGACCAACTGGCTCTAGGCGGCCCTGCTTGAGCAGGGGTGTTGGATCAGATGACCTCCAGCAGTCCCTTCCAGGCTCAACCATTCTGTGCTTCTGTGAAAATAAGCAATTATATCAATATTTACAAGTGCATGCTCATCTGTAACTTATTTCATCTTTTCTTATTTCGTATTTCATAAAGTAGTTGTAAAGAATGAAATGCAGTAGTGACTTATCACACCACACTATCACACAGCCTGCCATGTAGATACTTAAAAACTTTCATTTTTCTTGACCTTAAGCCTTTAGTACACTAAGACCAGGATTCATCTTACTTAACTCTATTTCCCTAGGTAACTAAGTAAATTAGTTGTCTGGACTCCTACTACAGGCAGTGTGGTTCATTCCACGCATTGTTAACTGTGGTTAAATGGGCGGTTTTACGCAACAGAAACCCAAACTGCGACGAAAAGGGTTGTTTCCACATTCCCCATGCTTCTGCATCCCTCCATGGAGACAGGTAGTGTGCTGGACCCTGATCCTGCTCATTCCAGCTGCTGCTAAAAAAGACACAGAAGAAACAATGGGATGAGTGGGGCATGAGGGGACACCTCCTTCAGCAGCAGCCCAGAGGCACGCTGCCCTAAAGTGGGCCTCTGACCATCACCTCAGTCTGCTTCTCTCCACTGGCTGTAGAGGAAATTTAAAAAAATAGCTCAGATTATTCAGTCCGCTAGACAGAAATGAATCTCTTCTGCTCTAATTAAATGCATTTCATATTAAAACTGATCAACTCAGCTGTGCCCCAGCCAGTGGCAAAACCCTGCAACCTTCAGTGGTTCAAAATCAAGCCTTGTGTATCTGCGCGCAGTTCCCAGTGATGCAAATATATGCACAAAAGAAAGGTAGAATTGTATTTTTGTTAGTTTGATCAGACACCCTTAGGTCAATTGCTGGTATTTTAAATTTACCAAGAGTATGAATCAAAACTCCTGTTACTGGGATCTATCTAGTGCTATATCCAAATAAAAGTGAATGTGAATGACACGTCTTCAGAAAGTACCTGCCTAAAAGTTCCACTTAGGCACAGAAATATACATTCATGCATTGCTTGATAATAACAAAGAACATGCTAATTATCAGGGATTACACTAAAACAGAAACACGCTGTATTTGTGATAATAATGTGATTCACAAAAACTCTCCCAGAAGGAATGAGATCAGATTCCAGTTATTTTTAATATGGTCGTTTTTCATCTGTTCATTAATCTAATTGCTTCATCATTTACAATTACATTTACATTACAGATTTGCATATTTAACTCATTGGACATCTGTCTGTTGCTTTCAGTCTAGCTTGTCTGATGCAGTCGTATAAATGTTCCCATATGTCAATGACTTCATTCTAGTAAACACAGAAAAGGGATGAGGGTGCCAATTAATATTGCTAAGCTTCTTCCATAATGAATCACTGTGGCACACAAAAAAATGACATACTATAAAAGAATTACTAGGAATCAGTCATGAAAAACAGCTGCATAGTTCTCCAGACCCGATTAAAGCAACATAGCTAATGTTGGAACCTCTGGGGCTATGACTCAAAGGAGAAACAGACTGTTTGTGAATATTCAGGCTACTTCTCAGTCCTTGCTTTCAGTGTTACACAGCAATACCCTGCCATCCTACTGCTCCAAGCAATGACCTTCTGACTGTTGTGTGCCCAGAAATCCCAGGGAAGTGCCAGCTGCACATGTGCAAATCTGTTACGCATACACAGTCAGCCTAATGCAGGGGACACAGGAAACTAAGCAGCACCAGGTTTCTAAATCTTTCTGTCCGGAGTTCATTCCTGTTCAAAGAGCAGGAAAAAAGTGAGCTTAAAACAATCCTACCAGAAATGTTAACACTTACCTGCCAGAAACATAAACATCTGCATTCATGTAAGTGAAGAAAGCTGCAATACCTTTCTGAATACTGAAATCACTGATTCATTACAATATTTGGCTATGTTCTCAACCTATGTAAACCAGTGTGGATTTTGGTGTCGCCAGCTTACTCTAGCTTTCCTTTTTTGTAACCAATATGACCATTAGAAACAGAGGCGAGACATGGGATCCATCTCACCTAACTTTAGACCTCTATAACGAAACATTACCATTATGGTTAAAAAATAGATACTTCGGTGGCATGGTTTATCTGTTCGATCTTTGATGAACATGCCGAGATGAGATGAATCACTTGACCCTTTTAGGATTGTTTCATACCATTGAGCAGAGATTTCTCTCATTGTCTTTCAGCTACTCAAAAATTTACGAATCTGAACTGAACAGCAAGGCCTCCTCGACAGTCCCTGGGGAAAGACAGGAATCTCCAGAGCGTGATCCCATCCTGATATGGACATCTAAGATAGGAAAAATGGCAGGCCACAGAAGAAAGTCACATAATTTCTTGTGTTCATCATTCCTCCTAAGAGCATAGCAGCCTACTGTGGGAACATCTTTCTGTAATTACATACGAAGTCAGATCAAAAAGCAAATTATCCCACTATTTATATCAAAGGTGAGCAAGTCTATCTCTTAGACGTTCTCCTCTAGATGTAAAGAGGAGATAAATATGAATACCCAATCAATTTATATAAGCAATGAAAGAAAAGAAGATTCAAATTTTACTAGGTTGAGAAGAGTTGTTTCTTCTTTGGGATTTTTTTTTTTCCACTATATTGGCCTGTAATCCATACACAACACTGTTCAGCAATCCGTGGCAATAATGTTTAGAAAACGTTAACTCCACTGCCCTCCGTATCAGTCTATGGGCGCTATCAGATTCCTCCTTTCAAACCTCTCAGTCCCATACTGAGCAGAAGCACCACAGTTTCCACAGGCAGGCCCAGGAGACTCAAGTGCTTGTTCTTCCCTTCACGCAAGAATCTGAGATGCCAAAGGGTCAAAAAATAGAAATAATATTCAAATATATGTCTCTTGCTTCACTGATACAGGTTCATCCATTATCCGTGTGTCTCAGTTCCTGGAGAAGATAACAGATGGAAGAAACAAGCTGCCTTGAATATAAACTAGGAAAAAGATGTCTGACAGTGATACATAAAAATAATTATTTCCAGTACCTTATGGCCATATCAGTCTCACCCTCAGTCATGGACTGTAAACCTGTGCAGAAAACCCAGGACTTGTACAGATTCTTCACTACTACTAGACAATCTGTAGAGTGACGAGGAAAGTCTTTTGCTTCTGTGGCTCATCAAAGGAATTCAGTTACGTACAAGAAATCTGCGACACAGTGACTCATTCTGCAACTTCTGCCTTTATGTTACGCTGCTTTGAGTCATTGAACCTACAGTCATGTGTGGCATGTGTTCACTCTGTGAAGAGCCCATTCAAGTTGCAAGAGTCAGCTTAATTAATGACAAAATGAAGCATTGATACACCGCCTCCATGCAGACAGCTTTCCTACCTTCCTGTTTGCTTCTGCCTCAAAGCCAAAGCAGTAACATTAATTTAACGCCCTTCGAGTGCTAGGACCTGATGGACTCAGACAGTTCAGCAGCTACCTAGATAATCTGCAGAAACACTGCAAACAGAAAAACGCATGCAGGTAGACTGCAGGACAGAGGACTCTCAGTAACAGGCTACCACATGTTAATACAAGCCCCTATTTTGAAATGCTTTGCTAAGAATACAAAGCCCTTTCATTTGCTAAAACTTTCCCCAGCATGAAAAAAGGAAAATAGAACTTAGGTACTGCAGCGGAAAGCCTGGAAGTGAAAGGAAGAGGCAATCACGCATTGTTCTGTAAGTCTGTACCATTTCCCTCACAAGAGACTAAGCACACTTCCATCAATAAAAAATTAGGCCCCTGATTTAAACCTATTTAATCTTTATTAATTATTAGCCTTTGTACTATTATTCTAGCAGTGCAAATGTGTGCTGAGTCATCTGCATGAACATAAAAATACCTGTCCTTGTAAGTTTATAATAACTGATTTCTTTTCTCCATTTAATTTAGCTGAGTTATGCCAGCAGACTATTTTAGATGCTGTAATGGGTTTACGTGGCAAGGTTTTGGTAGTGGGGGGGCCACAGGGGTGGCTTCTTTAAAAGTTGCTGGAAGCTTCCCCTGTGTTCGATACAGCCAATGCCAGCTGGCTTTAAGAACGGACCCCGCCACTGGCCAAGGCCGAGCC
>JAVKLA010000026.1:1200872-1214799 GCA_034782735.1 Sagittarius serpentarius
GATCCACAAGTCTTTCGTTATATTCTCCCTCTCCTGTTCAATCAAGGAGGGGGAGTGAGAGAGCAGCTTTGGTGGGTGCTGGCGTCCAGCCAGGGTCAACCCGTCACATCAGCGTGGGGAGCATGGGGATCTCCTCTATCCAAATGACAACCTGCAGATTGACTTCCCTGGTTGCTTGCTTTCAGCTGCTGCAACACCACCTGCCTTGTCAATGGCAAGAAGGCTAGTTTACAGTTTTACCTCCATTTTTAAATGAATGGTTGGTTTCATTCAAAAAAAGACTTCCTTGTGATCATCCCATGGCTGTTTTTCCCAGTTGTTCACATCAAGTTTCTTCATCATATGTAATGCATAGAAATACAGAAAAGTATGGCCTGCAGCCAAAATAATTTCCCACTCAAACGTGAAAACACTAAAACATGAAATGTCAGTGAGAAAGCCGTACAGTGACTCAGAAGGAGATGTGTAAGACACAGATGAATGTGAGTCAGAGACACAGAGTTTACTGAGTGCTACACACTTCTCTGGGAAAGATATGTCAAACAATGGGCTCTGAAACATCCTACTCTCAAACTGGAAATCTAAAATGAAGAACGATGTTTCATTCATAAGGCAATCTGCATGGATTTGGAAAGAAAAGTGTAATATTAGTTAAAGCAGGTATTAACACACAAAATACTCAAAAAGAGAGGACAGTGTGGGAACCTAAGAACACAAGAACTGCCCTTCCAGCCACAAAAACAGGTTCATTTAATTCCAGCAGTGGCCACTAGCACCTGATTTAAGGAAAAGGGCAGGAAAATGTAAGTATAGAGGGATCTTTTTTTAGCAAGATTTTCTTCATTCCCCACAATCATCAGTCCAGGGACATGCTGAGCCAGAGTTTGTATCTAGGCCACCATTTCTAACAGTTACGCAGACCATCTTTCATCCATTTGACTAATCAAAAGTGCCCATTTTTGCTCTTTTTCTATGATAAGAAATTGTGCAAAGTCATTCTCTTACTCGACATCTCTACCAAAAGGTATTCAGAAAGCATGAAAATTAATGACTGGAAATGCCTTTTCCTCTTTTCACTACTGAATACAAATGAGTTAGTAAAGTTCAGAAGTTTCCCCCCACATATGGACATAGCTTCTTTTTCTTCCTTTTCTTTTTTGCCACTTTTATCATTTTTCCAGTTAAGAGGTTCTAAAACTTACAGAGGAGTAGAAGCAGGAAAAAAAAAGAAAAACAACCAAACAACCAAAGAAAATAGCACATATCTTAAATGTTGTTCTACTTCGTTCTAAGACAAAAAGGAACAAAGGAAAAAGTAGTGGTGAAAAAAGAACACTAAACCATTTAGTTCACTTCTTGCTGGGTTTGCAAGATAATTCCATTTGGAAACCCTAGGTAGACTATATTCCAAGCTATGTGGTTTTATCATTTATCTGTCCAAAGTATATCTACTGTATCTGCTATGCAAGCCACATGCTATTTGCACTGTGCGTTTTGTGGGGGGGGCGGGGGGGCAGGAAAGGAAAAGCTATCAGCAGCAAATCAGACATATAACAAGGGACCGACATAATCTGGTTTTTACTGAAACCTCTCCCATTCTTTCATGCAATTTTGAGCTTTCCATTTAAGTGCTTGGCTAACTTTCTCCACATTTCCAGAGGTTGCTCGTTTTCTTAAAGCGGGACTGATTGGAAAGAGTGGGATTTTTTTCTAAAATAACAACTGGAAATATGAAACAATTCTTTCTTACTGGGTACATTTTCAGCTGCTTTTTCTCTGGATAATTAGAACATCTCTGAAGCAACAAAATTAAGAGTCAAAGCTTACCGGTCAATTCAATTTAATTACATATTTTATGTGCCATCAATCAGTTGCAATAATCATTTTTTTTTTACATTGTATTTCAGTGCCACTCAGCTGTAAAAATAGAATAAGCTAGTAAAAAAAGCTCCTCTCTGTGCAACACTTTTGTTACACAGGACTAGCTATGTCAGGACTAGGTGGACAACCTATGTGAGGAACAACATGTGACGCTGATCAAAAGGGGCAGAAGGAAGAATTAGCCTGAGGAACCCCAAACAGGGAAGAAGTATTAATGTTAGCTAAACCGCTTTTTCTCATACAGTCACATGGGCAATTTTTCCTGACTGTAATAATTAATGCTGACAAAATTAACAGAGTACCAAATTAATGAAAGTGTGAGGAAATCTGGAAATAAACATGTAATATTCATCAAATAATACAGTAAGTAACACTTTTCAAAAAACTTCTGTGGAAAAACACCCGCGTGGAAAAGTGCGCTAGTTACACAAGAGAAAGCTGATGCCTGTGCGACGCTGGTTTGCTGGCGTGTGGGGAGCAGACTTTCCTCAGCCACAGCCGCCATGCTGCAGGAGCAACACGCTGAGATGAAACCCACGGTCAGTGTGGCGGTGAAGGTGACCTCAGCTACAACATGATTCCTGATTACCAGATCATATAGCCATTCCTTTTCTGTCAAATCCTTTGTCACTCACTCCACACACAGACCACCAGTATGCCAATGACCAACTGGTTAATATTTTGTTTACTCTGTGGTCACTCTCATGCACTATCCACTGTAGGCTATTCAACAACGCTTTGAAGGCAAAACTCTGTTTCTGGGTAATTTTTCATGGTTATTTATGGTAACCGAAATTGAATCTGTCTCCTGAGTGTACTGAGCATTATATGACATTTCAAAGGACAGCTCCCATCTATTTCCATCCAGCTGTGAGTTCGTAGCACTTCTACAAATGTAACCCTGAGATCTCAGACTGGGCAGCCATTTGTAGACCATTTATGTGCCACCAGAAAATTACTCTTCCAGTGACATAGCACAGCCATGACAGAAACACAGGATATTCCAGGGCTGCAGTCATACATATAACTAATGAAACTAACTTTTTTCTTGCAAATATTTACTAAGACGAACCTTCCTATTTCAGTGGCAAGTTGTGGGTCCTGCAGGTTTGTGCAGATAGACTTAATTCATGTCCAAAGTAGGTGCATTGTGTTTATGTGGCAAGGTGTTGGTACCAGGGGGGCTGCAGGGGTGGCTTCTGTGAGAAGACACCAGAAGGTGCCCCCACGTCGGACAGAGCCAGTTGCAGCCAGCTCCAAGACGGACGCACCACTGGCCAAAGCTGAGTCAATCAGCAGTGTTGGTAGTGCCTCTGTGATAACATATTTAAGAAAGGGTAAAAAATGCTGCACAGCAGCAGCTGGGAGAGAGGAGTGAGAAAATGTGAAAGAAACAACCCCGCAGACCCCCAGGTCAGTGCAGAAGGAGGGGGAGGAGGTGCTGCAGGTGCCGGAGCAGAGATTCCCCTGCAGCCCCTGGGGAAGACCCGGTGAGGCAGGCTGTGCCCCTGCAGCCCAGGGAGGCCCGCGGTGGAGCAGGTACCCACACTGCAGCCCAGGGAGGACCCCACGCCGGAGCAGGTGGATGTGCCCTGAAGGAGGCTGCAGCCCATGGAGAGGCCACACCACTGCAGGCTCCTGGCAGAAGCTGCGGCCTGCGGAGGGGAGCCCAGGCTGAAGCAGGTTTTCTGGTGGGACCTGTGACCCCACGGGGGACCCACGCTGGAGCAGTCCCTTCCTGAAGGACTGCAGCCTGTGCCAACGACCCACGCTGGAGCAGTTCTTGAAGAACTGCAGCCCCTGGGAAGGACCCACATTGGAGGAGGTCATGAAGGACTGTATCCCATGGGTAGGGACCCCACGCTGGAGCAGGGGAAGAGCGTGAGGAGGAAGGAGCGGCAGAGACAAGGTGTGAGGGACTGACCCCAACTCCCATTCCCCGTCCCCCTGCACTGCTGGGGGGGAGGAGGGAGAGAAAATTGGGAGTAAAGCTGTGCCTGGGAAGGAGGAAGGGGTGGGGGGAAGGTGTTTTAAGATTTATTGTTTTTTCTCATTATCCTACTCTGTTTAATTGGCAATAAATTAAATTAATTTCACCAAGTTGAGTCTGTTTTGCCAGTGACAGTAATTGATAAGTGATCTTCCTGTCCTTAGTTCAGCCTACGAGCTTTTCATTGTATTTTCTTCCTTTGTCCTTTTGATGGAGAGGGAGTGATAGAGCAGCTTGGTGGGCACCTCGCAGCCAGACAAGGTCAACCCACCACAGTCGGACAGGAAAGCATTGGAAGATTAGTGGTATACAGCACGTAAAGTTCCACAGCTAGTGAATAAGCCTTTGTTTCTTGTCACTTAGCCACAAGAGGGGTGTCTCTTCAGTCTTCCTGTTTGCCCTGTCGGGAGCCTTCCTACAGCATCTTGGACTGTGAGTGATAAAGCACTGAGACATTATTTGAGTGTTATCTGATATGGGTCTACAAGTACTGAACTAAATCTTCAGCAAAACGTTAAAATATAACCTGAATCTAAAGGTGTCTCTTCTTTATAAACACAAACGTAGACCCCAGATACTCTGACCACTTTTTGTAAGTCTCTGAAGTCCAGGAAGGTAACCCTAATACCTGGATAAACTCAAATTGAGGCATTTCTATTTATTCCTTAAAGTGCATTCTCACTCATTTGTGGTCATGAAATGTTGTATACCTTTTTGTATATTATGTAGTAAATGCTGCATTTGAAAGAGGCAGCTGTCTGAAATGATATAAAACTTAGTTATTGTAGAAGGCATTAGTTTCAGACAGAAATAGCAAAAGGCAATGCCAGAGACTTCAGCTTACAGCTGGACTGACTTCAAAAACTGATTTTTTTGTCTAGCAATTCAGAATATTCTTTGCTGAGAAGAGTGAGGTTTTACAATTAAGCCTGTTCATAGCATCTGCAGAACTGGACAGTTGCCATCTACATCAGAATAATGCTGGAGTTGCTTAAAAGACGAAGTTATGCAATCAAGAGAAAGGACATCCAGTATTTATAACCCCCATCACTAGATAAATTTCATTGGTGGTAAAACTCTAATTTAAAGCAAATAACAATTACACCAATGACACTAATTCAGAAGTATCCCAAAATTGCAATTAAGAATCACTTCACACATAATTGAAATACAGCACAGAGTTATACTTGAAAAATTATGTTATACTATTCATAAGGCATTTTGTAAAGAAGAACGTACAGTTACACAATCTCTGATTCAAATTTCTAATTAAAAACTTTACCAGTATGTTAATTGCCTGAACTTAAAACAGGATTATTTACATGACATAAAGTAAAGTTTAAAACATACATGCAGGACCAGTGCCCAACACTTTGAGCATGACACAAAAATCTGAGTAGATTAAGAGAGGTGATTAGCAGGACAATGAAGGACAAAGGCTGGAATCAGTTTCAGATTTTGAAGATGACATTTTGATGTTCCCTTACCAGATCTAGGGTGGGATTCAGTGGCCTTAAGAGAGACTTCCAGTGTCATGGACAACCCAAAACATCTGCACGGAGCTAGCAGATATGTCACAGGACTTGCAGGAAAAATGTGGAGCAGCAGCTGAATTCCAGGAATGTACCCCTGCCACCAAAAAGGACATTAAACTTATATGCTTAGGAAACAACCTTCCTCCAGCCTATATAATCAATTGAGCTTACAGAGTGATTCAGTTTATCTTAAAAGAGACACAGATGATCAGCTGAATAATCTTCTAAGAGTGTTGGGCTGAATTCAGGCAACTGAATCCCACCCCATTCTCTCTATTGATCTCTCCTTACTGTATCAGCATCTAAGGCACCTTGTGTGAATGTGGAAACTTCTGTTGAGACACAGAAGCTTAGGCGTCTATAGCCTGGACATGATTCCCATCTTGGGTTCTTGAAGATACAAATACTTGAATGATACATGCAAATATGCATAAGACTTTAAAATAGAAATAACATATCCTGTTTGGAGCTCCATAGAGATTACACATGTACAGAAATATAGGAACAGATGGGATGTCCTCAGGTTTCAAGTCCACTTTTCCACTGCTGTAGAACGACAAGTCCTAAGTAAGAAATGTCCATTCCTTGCCCTTACACACACCAGAAGCCACGACACACATCCTATTTCCCATACCAAATGTGACACTATTAATACAAAAGACCAGAAAAACCAAAAATTAGCCCTTGACATATCAAGAGCTTAGACAATAATTAAAAGCACCATCGAGCTGAGAATATACAAACACGTATGATCTGCAAAATCAAAAAGTATGTTATTTCCCAGGCAGCATTTTGTCCTGGACATAGTAACTAACATTTCTAGCAAAACAAAACAAAGACAAAACAAAAGACACCTCAGACTGTGCAGGGACCCAGGTCAGTGAAAGGTGTACTATGCTTCTTTTAAGGTCACAGGCCTTGGGCTGGCCAGTCTCTTCAGTCAGCCTATCTGGCTACATACTCTCCCAGGACTGAAATGGACTCTATAGGAAAAAGCCCATAGAACCATGAGGAGTAGGTGTTAATATTGATAAGACATTTATTTTAACACATAAACAGGAATTCCAAACCAACTTTTCAATACCATATGGAACAAATTGGCTTTGTTCATGTAAGAAAGGGCCAAATACTCTTGATTTCAGTATCGGTTCAAAGTTTTGGATTTATTTATCATTTACAGCATACTGTACAACAATAATAATACATGAAAGAATTAACATAAAAAGCCAAAATTAAAAGGAAGCAAAATCCCGTAGGAAAGCTTTCTGGATTCTCTACACAAAAAGAAGATGCAGTGACTCTATTCTATCTGGAAAGCAACAAAAAGAAAATGGCTTTGAGTCAATGTTCTTCTTAACAGACACACTTGAGGCTCATAAAGCTGAAAAGCAGAGGCTGCCAATAGCTGGAAAGAAACATATATTCTCAAACAAAATTATGACCTGATACATAAGACAAAGTTACATCATAAGGATACTTGGCCTACTCACCAGGTGATTTTTTCCATGCTATGTCAGTTTAGCAATACTTAATCTGACTTCTTTTCTGAACTACTTCTTCATAAAAATATTATTATTTATACTGAATAGCATTTTAAATTGACTTAAAACAGAGGCATATTGAAAATTTCAAAATTTTGAGGCATGCAAAGAGAAGTATAATGTAATGCCATTCTTTCTGGGCTTGAGAAAAAAATGAAAGGCCTTGCTTTCAGCTATTTCATTGATCAGTTATTAATTTTACTACAGTTAAAATTAGTATTAAATAACTTAATCCAGATTTCTCTTAAGTGCCGGAGTCTCACTGTAGATGAGTCCCAACTGCCATTTTAGGTGTGTTAATTGAAAGTGTAGCCCAGCAAAATTACCATTTGGTATCTGTTCAATCTGGAGGGACAGGAACTGTGCAGCTGGCCAAGCTTCTAGCACCGGAGTTCACCTGACACCTAGAATGCTGCTCCTGGGAATTCTCAGAAGAAAGGTACTCCTGATAGCTCTGAGAAGCTCAGCACCTATTTCCTGCATAAACCTGATTAGGTATTCCTCCAGTCCCAGGCCTGTTACCTTAAGAGCTCAATTCATGAGGCATGTTCAGAGCATAGACAGTGGATCAATCTCTCCGTTAAGGAGAAAGAAGTGTCCCTCTTCCCATCACAACGATTAGTGTGACTACTGTGATTACCAAAGATGAGGATGATGGGCATTTAAGTGCACTCTTTGCTTGGGTGACGAACAATACCGTTCCTGCTTTCACAGGAAATCGCCTCTGCACGGCTTTGGGCTGTTCAGAAAAATGTGTGTTTGTAGCAGAAGACAATGTGAGGGAAGAGTGAAGAAAACTGGAGCTATTTTTGATAACTCCATTCAAATTGGGCCATTTTTCATGGATAAGAAAATGTTCTTCAAACCAGATAGGTGAAAAGAACATGGAAGAAAGTGAGGAAAAACTCCAGAGAAAGGACTGATAAAATGTGGATCTAATCTCTGATTGTCTTTTGAGAGAAAGGACTGATGCCTCCTCGGTTTTGTTACAATGGCTCTACCTTCAAAGGAATTTCTAGGCAGTGATTCCGCTGTGGAGAAAGGTGGGAAAAGTTACAATTAACAATATTGCTGTTTTCAACAGTTTCAACAATGTAGCACATATGATTTCCCAATCAGCATGTTGGTATTCATGAAACAACCATAGGTGCTTAGCTCTGCCTAATTTGGACACTACAGTATGTTTCCACTAGTAAAATGAACGTGCACTTGCTCTGGCCCTCCAGCAAGTTGGCATAGCATGGTGGGCAACCAGGCTAGTAAACTCACCACCTTCCAAAACAGAGGGACCTTGTGCCAGATGCCAGTTAGGTGGCAGAGACCCGGGCACAGAATGTACCTCTCAGAGATTTGAAGTTACCCACACACCTCTCTAGCATGTCATATAGGCAACACACCCCCTCATCTGCCCCACACAGTGGGTAACTTCAGACCCACACATGCTCTCAAGTGGGCATTGAGCACACTGTGTCTTAACATGCTGCCTCTGGATGCTCATATTCCCAAGGCTCCTACTGCTTTTTGTTACTTACATCTGTATCAGCCAGCCTTCCGTGCTTTCTCAGGCTCGCCTTCTTGGTTGGGGCCAACAAACGGGTTAGTCAGCAGAGGCTCCACAACACATGCATCCCACGCCTGGTTCTGGGGCTCAGCGAGGCACCAAACTGCTATTGAGGCCTAGACCTCTCCGCCAAGGCCAATAGCAACAAGGAGGGTCCAAGTCCACACATTACTTCTCAAGAGAGGGGAGGTCTAAGGCCTGAAAGACTAACCCCCATTGGCAAGACTACATTGTGCAACGAGTGGGATGATCAGTAATAGATGAAGAACCTCCCCATACAGAGGGCCACCTTTGAAACTCTCCGTGGAGAACTGGCCCTGGATATCCAGCCTGAGACCATCACAATCCATCAGTCCACCCCAATGGAGAGAAAGATCATCATTCTTCCCCCTTTAGAGCCTCACTACCCCAACTCTTGCCAAATACTGGGTAACCAAATTAGTTTCAGAAAGCTTCCAACATGCAGGAAGGTGTATGAGATTGCTAAGGCTATCAGCTACATCATCTATACAAGACTACTGTGTAGCAGCAGCACTTGATACTTACTTTGGCATTTATTTTGGCCTAAGTAATAGGACAAACATGCAGTGAACAAGTAACTCTTCTTAAATTGGGTGTCGGGAAAGACAGTATCATGGGAAAAGGAAAATGTGAGAGTCAAAAGGCTTAAAGCAACTGAGGTTTCAGAATGGCAGTTTGGTCATACTGAGACACAGGGCAGGCCAGCCAGACCAAAAAAAACAAAAGAGATGATCCTGGACTGCCAATGTGCTATAGCAAAATTTGAATAAAATCTATGATAGCAAATAATCAATTGGTCAGTGACTTTCTTACAAATCACCTCACTGATTTATTCATCCTTCCTCTCTACTGGAACAGCAAACTGTCTTCCAGAGACAATGCAGCTGTTTCTCCTTTGTGGGAATTTGTAGTGAAGAAGCTCCACATACAGCATACCAAACTATACATTTAATCTGGTAGAATTCAAGCTGTGAGAAATTTACAGGTTATTTTACAGTGTTCCTCACAAACATGTTACAGAAAAGGGTCTCTGCCTTTTCTTTTCACAATATATATCACCCTTCAAGCTGACAGAGATAGATGAGTTTGCTCTGCACCATCTTACAGTATTGTGAAGAATTTAGAAGAGTCCACATCGCTTTTTCCCAACTTTAGTTCACTAAGACAAGTTGAAAACAGAAGGCTGACAAATCCCAGCACACAGTCAAAAGGATTTCCTTTGCTACAGTCTACTGATAAATGTGCAAACCCAACACATTGCATTCTCCTGCAAATATCGGTATCAGAGCTGCTCGGACACAGAATAACAACTTCCATTGTTTGAATTTGATCAAGTTCTGTAAGTGTGAGATTTCTAAAAGAATAATTAAGCCAAATATCATGGAAAGACTCTTAGTTGTTCTGGATAAATACACAACTACATATGTGAAATGTTAAGTTATTTACTTTTTCAAAAACTTAGGGAAGGAGGGAGGTTTCACGCTATGAAAAATGTTAAAAACAAATACTAGCAGACCTGTCAAACCTCTCACACTCAGTTTAACACTCAATCTTCTGGCTCTGCCATGGTCCCTTCAGTTTTTGTTTTTGCAGCTTCACTACCCCAGAGCCCCACATGTCAGATGTCACATGTCACCCTGATCTGGGATTTGTTGACTACTGGTCGAGCAAATTGGCTGCTGGGCTGGTAGAATGGCAGCAAAACCAGAAGCGTGATCCTACTGCATGGCCCAGCAAAGCCGGGAGCATGATCCACTACATGGCCACTCTGCACTAGCAGCCCTTCCCTGCGGCACCCCCAGCACACATACCATAGAGTGTACCTACTCCAAAAGCAGGCGTGCACCCCTCCTGTGATGCTATATGCACAGCAAGGAGCTGGTGCTGCTGTGGCTCACCCCCACTTGCAGGCACACATCCACAATACAAGCAGACATCAATCTGACACAGGAATCCTGTGTGTCTGAAGTCTGGTCACTTGAGAGAGATGTTTTAGATATTTTAGACGCTGATCTCATAGCAAACAATGCCGAAGGAATGAGTGTCACTACTAGTCTCAGGATGAATACTAACTTCTCATCTGTTCAGGTTTCCTTTTCTTGTCACAAGGTGGAGCTAGCTATCTCAGGCTTATAGTCAATACAGTAGGAAAAAGAATGTCTCCTTTCTTTCACCAGAAGGAATACCAAGCTCTCCTGTCTGATGCCCCTTGACTTTGGTGTATACTGATGTGGTCAGTGTAATTACCCTCTGTATAGGTTTGCCTTGAGCCTTGTGACTCCCTTTTGCTTTAGCATGCATGAATTTTATAAAAAGGACATTATTAAAAAGCAGAATAAAATAATGTTAACAAAATACTGGTCATGTGCTAAGTTTTATTCATTCATAACAAGATGAAATAAGTTCTTACAACCAGCAAGTAAAGAGCAAAAGTCCCTAGGCTGGGTGTCAAGCTATGAAATGTTGTGACAAAGACCTTGCCCATCCTTTGGATTACAATCCATTACTATTGTAAGCCATTCCTTCAAAATGTGGCTGAGGAGGTTACATGACTGGAATTAACCCTTGTTCAACAGAACTAAGAAATGTCCCTTTTACCTGTCTCTGATCTTCTTTAAGTAGACACTTAAATAACTAGTGTATAAAATGCAATCACTAAGCTGGAAATAAAGATTCAACAGCAATTAAATAGAAATCTAGAGATATATGGATTAAAAAACATATTAGTTAATTTTTTTTGCCATTGCTAAATCAAGCTATATAATTTTATAATAACCATGGATCTGCCAAATAGGCCTACTTCACCAGTATTAAATACTATGGATTATTTAAAATTAACTGAATAATATATATAACATCTTTTAAATCCCTAAAATTTAGAAGCCTCTCACAAAAGTTTCACTTCTGGCAACACCTGAAGAGATTTCTTCCTAGCTGGCTGATTTTTAACCATCTGCCTTAGCAGTACAGCCCTGACCTCTAGTGGGTTGAGTGAAACAGTCATTGCAGTCAGGATAACATGCTTATTTGGTTTCATAAATAATTTCATTTAAAGCTGGAAAATGTAGAAGTTCCAGCAAAGCCATACAATCAGCCAAGGACTAGCTGTTTTATTAAACAAATGAAAATGAATTACAGGCCAACAGCAGTACTGTGCTTGCCTTATACCAACATCCATCTGACTGATGAGGTGTTTATGACATTCAGCAGATGAACGCTCTTTCCCGCTGGGAGCTCTGTGCTAAGTAAACTCCATTATTAGTCTCTTAGCTATCTGCATAGTTTGGTTGACTTATCTTTTCTTGGTTAACTTACATTTTGCCCAAGAGATATCTATTATTGGATTCAGGAAAACAAATAAGTCAGGTTAGGGATAAGTACATTGGAATTCTTGTATAAGCTAAGAATACCTGATTGCTGTGAAGACTTATGAACCCCTATTACATTCAGTGAAAACTTAACACTTCCATGATACACTCCAGACTTCAAAGATTAAGGATCTTAGGTTTCCTGTTATTTTTGTCCCACAGTGAAAATTAAATCCAGAGCTCTGAAAAGATTGCTGCAATGATTTTCCAACAAAATATCGGAGGCTTCTATATGAAGACTGCAGAAAATATGCAAGACACAACATTAAATGTAGCTGTCTTCATCCAGAAGGCCAAAGAGAGACACAAAGTGAAGGGAACAAGCGCTGTCTCTTTCAGATTCCTGACACAGGGTATATGATGTATGGACGGTGTTAACAGGAGAGCCATAGTTACTCTGCTATGCTCCTCCCTCTATATCCTACAGTTTCCAGCACAGAAGTGCTAATGAAAGCACTCATACAGTTGATTCTCTTAGTCACATTAGATACCTACATTAACGTAAATAATGTTGTTCTGATTTACCATGGACTAAGCAGAAGGGAATCAGACCAAACTAGACTGACAGAACAAAACAAGGGCATCATTATTGGAATAAAACATAATAAAAAAATGAAACAAAGATACCTCTTTCAAAGAGTCACAAATGTGCCACACTTTCACATCATCTGTATATGTTCAAAATGCAAATATGCAGATATGTTTTCCAGACTCTGAGTACTGCAAGAGAAGACTAACAAATCTTACAAAGTCTGGAAAACTCAGCCAAAGTAGCTTATCCAAACATTAATTATGTAGAACTGGTACATTTCTTTGCTTATTTATTACAGAAGCAGCTCCATAAAAGATGCATTTTTTAAACTCTGAAGAAGAAAATATCTTTTTTCTATCATTATTATAGATTAATTAACTCAATATCCACATTAACTTTGTTTATAATAAAAGTACATATATATATAGCCAAATTAAAAATAATTTGACAAAAATTTCTGGGGATTCCTGAGGCTATTCTAAATTTTGTTAGGTTGAGATCCTTGCATTCAGACATTGTTGCTTTTGAGGGCCCTGTTTTATTGTTTCAGTATGGTTTGCCATGGCAACCTCACTGTTTAGTAAAGCCAGGTTGACTGCTGTGATCTGTCATGTTGTACCAACTGGTACTGGACAAATTCTCTCCCCTGAAATACTCAAAATGTAAGAGGTGGTTTAAAGGCAATCCTCCCTTTATACGCCAGCATGCTACAGTCCATTACATAAGCTTGGCATCATACTTAAATTTTCAGCTGTATCTGTATTGTCCTAAGTTCTCCTTGAAGTGCCCTCAGTGCCAAACTCCTCCAACCACAGGTCCCCTGGCTTTTGGAAAGAGAATGACAGCTATCCCAACCCCAAACGCAAACAATGGATTGACCTAGCACCATGCCAGAATCCTGCAACAACATTAATTATTAAAAGCATCCTTTGGCATTCACATAGTGGTTTCTATATAACCACAGGGCAGGAAAAAAGACCAGCCAGAGTGGCCTGTCTGTATAAAGTATAACCGGGACTGCATAGCCTCCTCTGGCCCTAGCTAACTCTGCCCGCCTCCAGATCATCAGGGCGCTGGTCTACTCTGACCATTGTCCATCTCCCCAGTTCTCTCTTCCTTCTCCCTCCCTTTCTCAAGTAAATAGAAAAACTGCATCTAGAAATCACTCCTAATAACCCCAGCCACTGGCTTACGTTCTGTGGCCCATGACATTTCAGATTTACCATCGGTCTGCTATTAAATCTTCTTGCTTTATCTGCTATCCTGTCGTGGTTTAACCCCAGCCAGCAACTCAGCACCACACAGCCGCTCGCTCACTTCACCCCCACCCAGTGGGACTGGGGAGAGAATCAGGGAAAAAAAAATAAACCTCATGGGCTGATATAAGAACAGTTTAATAGGACAGAAAGGAAGAAAATAATAATGACACTAATAACAACAATAAAGTGACAATAATAATAAAAGGATTGGAATACACAAAACAAGTGATGCACAATGC
>JAVKLA010000026.1:1222617-1263484 GCA_034782735.1 Sagittarius serpentarius
GCCGGTCAGGCCCGTGCCCGCGGAGGTCGGCGGCAGCCCCGGCGGGCGCGGAGGTGCGGTTGGCTCGGCTCTCCGCCTGGCCGGCGCTCGGTGGGGCGGACGGGGCTGCCCGTCCCTCGGGGGGCTTGCATCCTCGCCTGGCTCGCAGTGGGAGTGGGTGCTCTCGGTCTCCCGCTCCTGGCACCCGGCTGCAGCCTGAGGCGGGGCGGGGGCGGAGAGGCTGCTCGGAGAGCAGTTGGCCTGTGGGATGGCCGGGATGGCCGCCCCCCCGCGCCCCGGGCCGTCCTGCGCAGGGCATTCTTCCCCTGCCACCTCACCGTGTGCCAGAAGCCAGCAGGTTTCATTCAGCCTTGCCGGGAGCTCCGAGTCATTCTCTGTGAGGGTTTTTTGTTGTTTTTTCTTGGTTTTTTCCTACTGAAATTGGTTCCACGCTGAAACAGCTGAGTAAGGTTTAGGGAGGTGTGAGGTAGCAGGCATATGTCATCTGAAATCTAGGAAGGTGTCTGCCAAAACCCAGGCTGATGTGGAATGTAGCTGCAACAGAAATATTTCGACAAATTAAAATTACGTGTGTTGGGATTTCTTAAGTGAACGTTTCAAGTATAGCAAGGCACTGTAATGTTCAGTAGTGAAAGTAAAATTGACTTGAATTTTCACATCTCTTCGTTGAGAACGATACACAGAACAGGATTTAAAATTGGGGGGTTTGAGCTTTTTTTTTTCTTCATACAAGTCTCTAGCTGAATTTAAAAATGAAATGGCATAGGGACATAGTATCTGAGGGCAAGGACATCTAAGGAAGGTGCCAGTGCTGTGCAAATTTTAGTTGGTTCATAATTGACAGCCTGCTGTGAGTCAGTATTAAACTGATGTCCTTAAATAGTGCTAGAAAGTAACGCTAGTAGAGGTGTTGTTTGTGGAACAATATCTTCGTAAAAAACAAAAGACCTAGTAGGGTATGCTGAATACTCTGGCTGCTTGTCATTAAATGTTCTAGCCTTGTGTGCATCTGTGGATGTGATGTTTGGGGTGTCTGGGTAGACTGCTGCAATAGAGGAGAGTATTTGGCTATATAATTTCAATTATATGCTTATTGTTAATTCACTATTTAATGTAAAATGACTGTGCAAAGTAGCAGTAGTCTTTAGAATAGGAACCTCTGCACTTACACTGAATGGAACTCTTTTGTTTCTGCTTTTGGGGGAAAGGATACTATGCAAATGAGATTTAAGAACAATTAACTACTGAAAATGTCATATTTAAATAAAATGCTTATGTAGTTTCTTAGTGATATTTTTCTCTTCATGATTTTTTTCAGTACCCCAAGTGTGACCATAAAATATGATTCTTTGCCTGCTGCACCAAACTACTTAAGTACTTCTTTTGCCATTTGGTCACTGGGTTCAACTACAATGGTGAGTTATGATTCAGATAATATTTTTTCAGATCCTTTTGCTCTAGTCTGCTAGTGATCTGGCTGATGAGGAGAATGCCATTACTGTTTCGCATTTTCTTAAAAAAAAAAAGAAAAAAAAAAAAGGTTTTGCTTGTCACTTCTGAGTTCTGATGCTTCTTTTGAGGGATGTCTTCCTTCATAGCTTGTGAGTACTTCTAAACACTTTGTCACTGTCCAGTGCATTGTAGGAATTATCATATAAAGCTAGTGGTGTGTTTTCAGTCAGGACTGGTGTTAGACAGTTGAGTACATATAAATCCTGCCTCTGTGTATTATTCTTCTATTCACAGGTGATAAAATTGCCATGGATTTTCACCTAATGTCGAGCAGTTAGTGAACTGAGTGTCTGAAATCATGCAGTTATCCACTAGGCTTACATAGAAAGCATGAGTATTTGACATTTTCATATAAACACCTAGACACTTGAAAATTTAAATGTTCTGTAGTGGCAGGTTCTAATGAGTAATAGCATGTCGTTAAGTGCTTGTTTTCAAGAACAGGTAAGAAATTTTGTATTGGAGACACTGTAGGTGAATGGTAAAAGGCCTGAAATTTTTTTGCTATATATTTCTTTGTTGTTACTGTAGTATGTTTGTCTCCCTGAATTCTATTCTAACACATGAAATAACTGGTACTGCCACGTATTGGGACATGGCTCATATGCCTTCTGTTCCTTGAGGTTTGAGTAAAGGTATTTGCTTTCATGAACAGCTGATAGGGATGGGTTAAACTGAGGAAACAACACAGATGTATATGTGGGAAGAAGTACCTAGTACAAATGTTTCTAAGCTTTACTGAAGAGTGGAGGATTCTCCGAAACACTTCTGTTTTTTTTAAGTGTGGCCTATTTAAAAGGTTCTGGCTTTGGGGATTAGGTGTAAGTTGTTTTTTAAGTAACAGGTTTTTTTACTGTTAGAGCTCGTCACCAATACATTCGTAAGGACTTATCCACCTGCCACTGAAGTGAATGCATTGCTTCTCTTGATTTACCTGGAGTTGAATCAAGCCCTAGGCATTCTCCTACAAGACTTCGGTTCTTAGTGTTGTCCTCTGTTTCCTCCCTGCCCTGAATCAGTTTCGTTGTCTAGTTCATTTAGCAGCTGCACATTATTCCCACACAAAGTAGATGTCAGAGCTAAAGTAAGTGCCAGAGAAGGAAAGTTAGGTGCCAAGGGAGACTTTCTCTTTTTTTGACACTGGTGCTCGTTTATTCTGGTTGTCAAATACTCGTCAAATTTTAGTCCAAGAATTTACTATTCTTATCAATGAAGCTGTTTGCTCTTCTTGAAATACATGTTTGTCAACCGCAGGTATACTGAAGTGAAGGACGTTCCAAAGGAGCTAAATCCATTAAAGTAAATGCTATTGAGTGTACTATGCTATGGGATATAGAGAAGCTTTTGCAGATTTTGGTGTGTTGTCCTAGGGTTGGGCATACTTCTTAGCCTGCCTTGGAGGAAATCTGGAGTAGAGGCTGTATTTATTTCTTAGGCCACTAATGGTATGTCATAAGAAACTCTTCTCAAATTCTGTTGTGTGCAGAAGTAACATTCTGAGCACAAGATCTTTGTTTCCATTTTGTAGAAAACTAACTGTACCCCCACTTAGGCACCAGTGTCTAAATGTTTTCTTCCTGGACTGCTGTTCAGGGAAACTTTGGCCTAGTCTTTCTGTTGAATTAGTAGCCAGCTTAAGAAGGGAGAACAGATTTTCTAGTTGTCATCTACAATTGCTTTGGTTAATATTTGTTACTACTTTTATTAGGTGTAATTTCTATTCCTACTTTTAATTCTAATTGCCTTTCATTGATATAAGACTTCATAATTTAGCCAAAACCTTGCAAGTGTAGACACTTGGTAGTGGGATTAATTACTGTTGATGCAGTTACATTAGGTTTCAGCTGGTAAGTTTAGTATGTGCCAAAGAATGCTTGAGCCCATCTTCTAACTGTAAATTCCTGTCAGTAGTAATAGCATTTTTGTGGTGTTTTTTATGTATGAGGATGTTTAAACAGTTAATGTAATTTCTAAATAAACCTTTGTAATTCTTCCAGCAACAAGCTTTAGAACTGGCATTGGATCGTGCAGAGGTAAGGAGTAGCTAAGTTATTTGTTTCCACATAATATATTGGTCTCACAGTTAAAAAATAACTATTGTATTTTTATATTTCTTCTGGAAAGCATGTTATGTAAATATATATGTGTGTGTATAAATAATCACCCATACATGTAACACTGGTTTTGCAAAATTCTCACCAAAATTGCCGTGTCACGTGTTTATCGCTTGCCACTGTACTGAGAACATCATCCACTGCAATGATGATAGGCTGTGCAGGACTTCAGTTTTCCCCTTTTAAACCAGCAAATCTGCGTGCTATGAAATAAGCAGAGCTGTACAGAGACAGCTGGCAGAAATAGATGGCAAAATCCTGTTTGTGTTTGTGAGGGTCGCCCAGTTAGAATGAAGAGGCAAGTGCCTTCGCATTCATGTTCTTTCATGCTGACATCTGATATAATGGTGAACTTGAACCCTGTTGTGGGAAATTCATGTTTCTGTGGGAGAACCTCTTTTCATTGAAATTATGAGCTAAGCTGTTAATCAAAATACTTCAGACAAACAATAGAGATTTGGAAAAACCTTGTTAGAATATAAGCTACATTTAATGTAGAATGAATTATATTTATAATACAGTTTTCTGCATAGAGGAAACTAGTGTAAATGCAAGAGACAAGGCGAAAATTAAACTTCCTGAAGTTAGTTTTGTTGAGGAGTAGTTGCTTTGTAAGTGTTGTTGAGCCAGTATGCAGGAATTTGATTGTCTCTTGGCATGTTAGCTTCAGTAGCGTTAAGTACAGTAGCGTTACTACTATGGTAGTGTTATTTACTAATGTAATTACAAAACATGAATGTAAAATCAAGACTTTGCGTGCTACTCATGCCACAGCCATGAAATGCTGTGTTTTGCAGCTAAATTGAGCTGTGTCCTTGTCAATGACTGTAACGTACGCCAGATCATGTTTAGTACACTTTTGAAATAGTCGTATACCATAACCGTTAATTGCTTTCTGTATACATAGAACACTGTCTGGTAATGATCTAAAGTTGCATGGTAACTAAAATTAAATTTCTTTGTAATATATGTTGTTTTTTTGCTTTACTTTTCGCTTCTAGTATATCATTGAAAGTGCCCGTCAGAGACCTCCCAAAAGAAAATATTTATCCAGTGGAAGGTAGTAAGAGTTTCAGTATTTAGTTTTTAAATAGCATTTCTTTGATTTAATTTTGGTTACATTTTAAGCTTTTTTAATTTCAGAAAATCTGTATTTCAAAAACTCTATGATTTATATATAGAAGAATGTGAAAAAGAGCCTGAGATAAAGGTAAGTGGAAATTGCTGAGAAGCTTTTCATTGCTGTCTAAACAGGCAAGTTCAGAAAATACTTTTTTTAATTTCACTTAATTCCTTTGTTAAAAAAAGAATCAACTCTGATTGCTGTAGTAGTTACCTAAGGCTAAGACTACAGGAGAAACAATTATTATCACTTTTGTGGACTAAACTGTGTGATTTAATAGCATCATCTTAGTTCAGTTTGAAATAAAGAAAAGGTGATGGGAGGGCCAATGGCTGCCTGGTAGCCCTAAATCTGTTTTTAAAAGTAATAAAATAGAATGGTGGCAGGGGATTGTAAAGATTGTGCTCTTGAGATGCTTTTCTGTACATGAAAAGTGAGAATTTCAAAATAATGGTCTAAAATGGACACGTGTATCTAACAAGTTTATTAGATATCTGTACTATTAAAATAACTGAGTGATATAATATGAATAGTAAGGCCTAGACTGGCTTGAGTGACCTGTTCATTGTGACTTAATCCCGTGTCGCTGAAGTTGGTTGTGGTCAAGTGTCAATGCCATGTGCATTGTTGTCAGTATCACTGTTTCAGAATCAATTGCTTAGCATGACTGCCATGGGAAAAAAATGCAGAGAATTTTTCAGAATCTGTGCTTTGTTGTAAATTCAGATTTATTTCTCAGATAACTGATGAACTTCTAAGATGTTTTGTGAAATTCTTTCGTAACATTAGCAAAGAAACTCAAGCAGGCTTAGCAACAATAAATCTAAGGTGTAAAAGGCACAAGCTACTTTGCTAAACTGTGAATATGAAATGGAATGAGAAGAACAAGCTATGGAATCTGCTGTGTTGCTGCTTCCCAAGGAAGTATAAAACAATGAGAAGACAAATAGAAGTGAGATGTTAGTTACTGAGCACCTGTAATTCTTGCTGATTCTGATGTAGTTGATTTTATTTAGCATATAATGCTGATTCAAATCACAAACGTGAGTAAGGTGTTAAGCAAATTACAGGCTTGAAAAGATTAAAACATCAGTAGTGAATGGGTAACAAAATATTTGAACAGGGAGAGGACTGGGCTTACTAGACTGGAATCTGGAAAAAAAAGTAGTATTTTAATACTATAGTTCTTGCTAAACTAGAAGGCACTCAGCAAACTTACCCAACTATAACAAAATTAAAGTAGTGAAGAGAGTTATAATGTCACAGTGGATGAAGTGGATTATTGCTGATCTAGATTTGAGTAAAAATTTAAGTTCTTCTTTATTGAAGGATTGGAAGCTTATTATAATGGAAAAATTTGTATTTAGAGCCCTTATTCACTGAACTAAGATGTGGATAGTTAATAGATATCTTGGTCCTATGTTACGATTGTAATTATTAAAAATTAGAAGCTCAAAGATTGAGGTGCAAAGGTTAGAAGATAGTGGTATTGTAAAATGTCATCAATGAGCATAGGACTGTTTATTTGTCTCTTAATTTGCACAATAGAACTGAAGAAGGAAATAGTATTCTGACTAGAATTTGGCCAATGACTTGAATGTAGCTGAAAGGTTTTAGTGTACAGAACTGTCAAAGTTTCTATTCCAGTATTGCACCGTTTTGATGGTGCAAGTTGTAATTATGTTGTCCACTCAGAAGCAATTTTTAAATTGACATTGAATATTATTTTTCAGTTTTAACTTTCTCCCTTTATCTTAGCTCTTGCAATAGTGCATCTCTCACATGTTCCTGTTTTCTACTCTGCAGTTTACTTGGTCACTCATATCCTTGTTCTTGGTGTTTATAGGGAAGACCAGATTTTCCAGAGTCATTCACAAAGTACTAATTAACTATTCATCCTCTATTAGTCCAGTCTGCCCAGCTTCCTTACTTCATAGTGTCTCTTCTGTTTGTGCATATGCACACGAGAGAGAGAACTAAGTATGCTGAGGTGATATTCTAGAGCAATTTGTTTCATTTGGACTCTGGGGTGCAGCATTCCTATACCAAAAAGTTGAAAGAAATAAAAATAACAATTTTGGAAGCAATGTTAAACACAGATGTAGAAACAGACCTGGTCTGTGGGCTGGAAGGATCTATGCTAGGCCGGTAAATCTGAGGAGCTCTGCTACAGAATTCACTGATCAGTCACCTGTTCTAGATTGGTGCCTTCTGACAGCTGCAGATGGTAGCATCAGTGTGCAAGCAAGAAAACATCTCAGAGTCGTGAAAGTGTCAGAACACTGTTAACAAATGTCACCTGAGTTCTATGTTGGACTAGTACCAAAATAATAAAGCACGTAGAAGCACTTTTACAACAAAGTAGCAGATAAGAGGTACACTGGTAGCTGCGGGGAATGAGTAATTACGACACGTGAATAAACCAAATGGTGCCAAATAACAGTGGAGTTTTTTGGTGCGTTTTTTTGGTCTTTGACTAATCTTTAATGGTGATGCATGATATTCAGGGTTGGATATATTTGGGAAATTGTATAAAACATTGTATTGCATGCATCTTTCTGATTTTGAAGAAAATATAACTACCTTGCATGTGTGAGCTGAGGAAACAGTTGACTGTAAGAATGCACTTTAAAGCAAAGCTAACCTCATCCGGGTGAAACAAGCAGACTTTGTTCAGACCACAGTATTCCTGAAGTTTGATCTGCAAAAACTTACTTTAGATGTTGCTTATGAAACTGAAATGTTTTCTTGCCTCCACTACAGAGGCTGCATGGCCCTTGTCTTTGAGCTGCATTAATACTAGTCTCTTAGAATGGCAGGCTAAAGATGGACACAGCCAGTTACATCCTAGTAGAAGTATACTTAGTTATGAATTGCACGCTTCTCTCAGGATCTGATTTTGGTTCAGCTGGGTCACAAACATCTTTAGGCTTCAGTTTATTCCTTGTATTTTTGTAACCAAAAAATGATGCTTCCTCAAGTTGTTTTTTTGAGTTGGGTTTTATTTTTCAGTTAATATGTACAAAACTCTGCTTTGCTTTTTCTGCTTCCTGAAACAACAGTGCTTAGCATTGTTCATGAAGTTGATTTTCAGATAGTTAATAGTTCTGTTGAAGTTGAGACAAAATTGTACCTTCCGAGGTGCATCTTCAATACATTCGTAAAGTGGTGCTGGGATTAATGAAACATGTCTGAAGTCAAGGCAAGAACCTGGCGTGGTTGTTTTGGATTTCCATTTCACAGAGATATAGTAAATAGCTATAAAAACTTTTTTTATGGAGGTGATCTGTTTATTTTAATTTTTTTTTTACCAACTTTTCAGTCATAAAGGTAAGTGGGGAAAATCGATTTAAGATGCAGCAGTGAGGGACAAGAAAAGCAGTCATGATAGGGATAAAATCATAGTTTTGTGTAACACCAGTGCACCCTTGGAGGAGTAGGTGTTAAAATTAACGTTTGGCTCATAGCCAAGGACAGAGGAGTAACAAACAGCACAAAATCACTACTTCGGTCTTGTTAGGCAGGAGTGCTCAGTATTCTTTATTCAATGGTAGTCATCAGAAGTCACTGGAAGTGAGAGGAAGCACCTGTGCCTTCTCTGTGCTGCTTCCC
Organism: Sagittarius serpentarius; assembly: GCA_034782735.1. Taxonomy (NCBI): domain Eukaryota; kingdom Metazoa; phylum Chordata; class Aves; order Accipitriformes; family Sagittariidae; genus Sagittarius; species Sagittarius serpentarius. The sequence goes on from JAVKLA010000026.1 coordinate 1,230,979, forward strand.
AGCCGTCACGCAGCCACTGTGGTGCGTGTTCGGGAGGGAGGAGAGCTGCTTTTCTGTGGGTGAAGTTGGAGTGGGTTAGGAGTTTTAGCTGATGTAACAGAGCAGTATAACTGGCCTGGTTGCTTGGTGTCTGAACTGTTGCAGTATGCTGCAATGAACGCTTAAGAAATGTAGTACACCTCAGGCCACTCCTTGATCTTTAAAACCTTTCCAGACAAGACCTGAGCTAACGCTTAATACCAGCTCTGAGCTACTATCTCTAATAGCCAGCTCAAAGGAGAAAGCTGATTTTTGTAGTCATAAAAAATTTTCATGCTTAGTGAAGTGTAATTTTACCTGCTTATTGAAATGTTTGTGCTTAAAATGCTAGTTTACTCCAGTGTCTTGGAGAGGCTTTATATTTTAAAATGTGCTTAGAATATGTCTTAAGAAGTTCAAGTCATATGAATGCAGTGTCAAAAATGTTCTTACACCTGTGTGATTGTCCTCTCCGCTTTGCTTTACCTGTCTTCCCTGTCAACATCCTAACCGCCAAAAAAAAAAATGAAACAAGCAAAAAAAAAAAATACAAAACGCAAGCCATAACTGGCTAACTATTATTGAACAAAACCTAAAAATTAAACAATAAAACTAACGTCATTCACTGAATAAATTTAGAGAGTGATGTGATTAACTCAATTCAATTACATTTACAATTGAATTACCATTATGTATTTTACTTATGAGGAGTTTAAGGAGCAGAGGCCTTCCTTAAAATAAATCTTAGGGCTATTTCTTCCATGCATAGACAAATTTCTGGGGAAAAAAGACGGATTGTTTATCTAGAAATTCTCTTGAGTGGTTACTAGTCAATACAAATTATTCAGTGCCTGTATTTTGGATGGGATAATGCCCTTAATTTGAGTTATCCTTTTTCTTCAGCTCATGAAAATAGTAAAGTTGAATTAGAAATCTCAACAGTATTGTTAGTAACAACTTATAGAAGCAGTATTGATTCTGTCCCAGTGATAGAGGAATGGAATTTTTTTTGTTTTTTAATTGCCTTCTTTTTTACTTTTAAATATAACTTTAGTATAAATAATTAATTTCTTCTTAACCTCTCTTAACATAACCTGATGATCTTTTTTAAATCGACTCTTACAGAATTCTCATATTCCTTTCTGTCCTAATGCCATTGCATAACTAAATATGAAAGTATTAATCTATCCAACGCTGGAGAAAAAATACAGAAACTTTTCCATCAAAAGATGACAATAGCTCAGTTCTTAGGAGAAAAGATGTCAGAGTAGCTGAGTGTTGACTTTGCCCTCAAATGGCATTTCCTGTACCTCAGGCTGCTTCATACTGTGTAGAAGCGAAAGCCCAATAGCGATTATCTCCCCTACTCAGTGATGCGTCTGAAAATTGAAGCAGTGCATGTGTGATCTCCTGTTTCGGGGTAGGTGTTGGGGGAGGTTAATAGGAGTTTTAACTGAAGAAGGTTTTGCATACAGGCTGTATCTCCAGAGTCCTATGTGAGGAACTGGCTTTCATGAGCAGTCTCCACCTCTTCTGTTGCCATGACATGTGTTCCCCCATTCTCCCCTGCTCCGCCAGTTCTTTCCCCATTAATTCTCCAGGATTTATGTGCTGCTTTGTCCTTTTCTTTGTGTTAGTTTCCACGATGTCTAAACTGTAAAAACCAGTAAGATGTAGTTATCATCATTCATGATGCATGGGGAAGAGCTAACTTTGGGCAATGGTTCTAAAACTGCATAGCAGGAGATGGAAGAGACATTCCTCTTTTTTTTTTATCTGCATACCTGTTAAAATGATCTGTTGGATTATATTGCTGTGGGATTTGGTTTTGTTTTCGGTCTTTTTTTCCTAGTTCGTTCCCCTATAAGTAATGATTCTGCTTTCTGTCTTCTAAATATCTGTGGCAAGATAAATTTGTTCAAAAAGAGGTAGCCCACTACAATTTAGTTAGGTGTATGTGAAACGAGTAGTTGGGCAGGCTTAGTAGAGCGCTAGGGTTAACTTCCAGGGAATGGCTCCACCCAGACCTGGTATTCAGCTATGAAATCTAGCTTCCAACCAGAAGGTGTAAAATTATCTGAGGTTTGGAATTCATTGTTTTAAGTTCTAAGGGGGCTGTAAAAATGTTTAGATTTGTAGGATGTATATGGGTTCTTTGAAACATACTAAGTAGTTTTAAAAATCTGTTATATGTGGAAAAGATCATTCTTAGAGCTAAATAAGGGAACAGTCTCTGCAGCTGCCCTATCAGATTTCAGCCAATACAGAGAAGGCAATGCAATTAAGAAAGCATCCAAATGCTGTAATTCAATATTTTAATCCTGGAAAGAAATACCTGCTTCTGTTGGAAATATTTGGAAGTACTAAGTATTTTGTTGTTGTTGTCAAACAATGTATGGTGTGTAAATGATGGGATAAACGATGCTCATAGAAATGATACAAATGATAGTGCACTGTAGATTTACAGCATTGTAGCACAGGGTTGTTCTTGTTAATTGTGTTGTCTGTGGACTTAAAATTCAAGGGTTTTTTTAATTTAAATGAATGGGATTTTTTTTAAAAATCTGTGTGTATAAGTACGTATAATAACACATAATGTATATACTCTGCTGAATACAGCTCAATTAAATTTAACTGGGCTTGTTTAGATATATACTTCAACATTAATCTAAATAGTACTCATATTCTAGCAATTGTTTTTATTTGTACTAATTACTTGCTAGTATTATGTTCATGAGCAATGTTTACTTTTAAAGCAGAAGCTGAGGCGAAATGTGAATTTACTTGAGAAGCTGGTTATGCAGGAGACGTTGTCATGTCTGGTAGTGAACCTCTATCCGGGAAATGAGGGTTATTCACTTATGCTCAGGGGAAAAAATGGTTCAGGTAATATTTTTGCTCTTTAATTTTTAAAAAAACTCATTTTTAAAAAAATCTATAAATAGTTAATGTGTTGTTTACATTTAACTGTTTCACTTCTAACATAATCCCTTGTGGGGGAAAAAAGAAAACCAACCCAAAGACCAAAACAACTGTACTTGAACTAAGAAAGTTACATAAAGCTGTGAGGTGCTCAGAAACGGTCTCTAAAGGTGCAGCATAAATCAGTAAATAGGAGTCTTTTTGATAGCCATCCATTCTCTTATTTCCTCTTAGCTTCCTGAATTGCTTATCTGTGTTTCTCTTGCTTCCGATTCCTTCCGTTAAATTGCTTCTTTCACTGCTTCCTAAATCTATGTCTGACTAAAGGCGTCTGTGTTCCAGTTAGGTTGCACCTTCATGGCACTGGTACTGTGATGTGCGTACAGTATATCAGCTGGGAACAAACATTTCATCCCATTGAGCTATTAAGGCATGTTGCCTTTTTGGCACAATAAAAAGAAAATCAAGTTCTGGGAACAGAAATGGATGTAAAATTTAATACTAGGCAAAAAATTTGCCTGTTTGTATAGGCTTCCACTGGCCCCGCTTTTTCCTGTGGCAAGCTTGTTGTAGTTTTTACATGGTTAAAGTTTGAACTTTAAAGGCAAAAGAAAAGCAGTATGTTTTGTTTAAATTCAGATTCTGAGACCATTCGGCTGCCTTACGAGGAAGGAGAGCTGCTTGAATATTTGGATGCAGAGGAACTACCGCCTATTTTGGTTGATCTTTTAGAAAAATCTCAGGTTTGAAAGTTTTCTTTTCAAAAAGAACTGTTTTGTACCCAGATAGACCCTGATTTTTTGAATGCTTCACATAGGTGATTCCAACCACAAGACGTAAAACACGTCTGCATTTGGAACTGTAATAGTTAATGCCCCGAATAAATATTTTACTGATATATAGGGGAAAAAATATTGGGGAGAAAGGGATAGGAGAGAGATTGCTATGGCTAAGGCTACCAAACAACTTCAACTCTGTGCTCTAGCAAAAAGTCCTTTGTTCTTTGTCATTATGAAATATTTGGCTTGGGAATTTCTTAAAACTACATTGCTGGCATACGAACGCTACATTTGAAGCCTGTATTTTAGGTACGTCTAGGTATGCAGTAAAGACCACTGGTTTGACAAAATTAGTGATTAGTTTTATTCATAGTATCACTGAATTTTATATCATATATAACAAACTTTTTGGAGGCAGGGGCTGAGGCGGATTGGTAAATATTTGTTTACAAGTTGGGGGTTTTTTTGTTTCAACTAGGTTAATATTTTTCATTGTGGATGTGTCATAGCAGAAATACGTGACTATAGGCAGTCTGGTAACATGAAGTCTCCAACGTACCAAAGCAAGCACATTCTTTTGCGTCCTACAATGCAGGTAAGAAGTATTTCAAGATACTCCTCAGTGTTACAGCAGTTCCTAGACTGGATGTGAACTATTACTGAACATATGTTAAGAAATCTTATTGTTTAGTTGAAAGCTAATTACCGATATGTCTTCTTCCTCAGACTTTAATTTGTGATGTGCATTCTATAACAAGTGACAACCACAAATGGACACAGGTGGGTTAGGAGTTATCTAAAAAGTTTACAGTGATGTGGTAAATACACAATAAAATAAAATTCATTTAAATTATTTATTTGTTTTAAAAAATCTGGTAAACAAAACTGATCGTATTTTTTGTTAAACTGACAGTGATCTGCACAGTGGTGTGTGGTACACATTCCAGAGAGCTGCTAAATTGTTAATACCATCTTCCCACGAGATGCCATAGAAAACAATAGGATTTGCTACAAGTTTTGTAGAATCAGACCTTAATTTTTGGTAATGCAGAATGACAGTATTGGAGTTACTCTAACTAGTTTACCTTACTTTATTCGTCTTCAACATACAGCCCCAGAACAGCAGTTGGAGTCTAATGACACAATTGCTCCTCTAGCATCATTTGCTATTGATAGTGTTACAGTAAAGAGAATCCAAAGTAACTAAGGTTGTACAGTTAGCTAAATGCTGAATAGCATGGTTTACTCAATGTGCTCATGTTTATTTCAGAGCCACAATCATGCTCAAATCCATTTCAAATTGTAATCTGGAGTCCCAGGTAGATCATCTTTATGGCACTGATTACCAGTCCATCAGTATAAATCACTGACAGAAAATGGATTTCATTGCCACTAATACTGTATTTACAGCAAACAAACAAAGAAAACACAAACAAAAAAACAGGACGTGCCCCCTACTTTTCAGAAGGATTTCTTTTCCTATTGGAAACCCTACCCAAAGCTCTATTATAATGGTTAGAGATACTTAACTGTTGTGTGGATAGTCAACAAAAGAAAATACTCATTTTTTCAGTTTTCTTTAAGATAATATGCACATATGCATAGATATGTATCAACTTAATTAGTGTAAAAGTCTTCATATTTTTACATTTATTAATAGCTGTGTATATTACAGGAGGACAAACTCCTACTTGAGAGCCAACTTATTTTGGCTACAGCAGAGCCTTTGTGTCTTGATCCTTCAATAGCAGTGACCTGTACTACAAACAGACTCCTGTACAACAAGCAGAAGATGAATACTCGCCCCATGAAACGGTAATTTTCAGTGTGAAGCGTGTTTCAAAGAAAAACAGAAATAATGCCTTATGTGAAAATTATGCTTCTCATATGTAATATCTGCTTAAATATTAGAAATATAAGGAACACTCAAGAAATTATATCTTATTTTTAAGTGCTCAGTATTGTACTATAGTTCTATTAGTAGTAGATACTATAATATGCTGATTTTTGTGTATCAAAAGAATGTGTATATAATTCTCTTAACATAATAGATTATATTGCAGTTTTGATTTTGTCCTTTTTTTTGCATAATTCAGCTGTAAGCTGAGTCAGATGGCGGCTCAGTACTGTAAGATATATAAATGGGCATGTTGCATGTTGGTCTCTGATCTGTTAAAAGCTATGTACAAGTTTGACCCTGAATGAGGAAATCAAGGGAATTTATATGCTTGATATTCAGGCTAAACAGAAGTGTAGGCGTACTAGAATCTTAGAAAGCTTAAAAGTAATGTGGAATGCTAGTGCATTTGTATATAGTTATACAAAACACTGAGATTGTTTCACTTTTGTGCATGGTTGGTCACTTTCTACAAAAGCTTGAAATGGTTCGCATTTGTTCTACGAAGAGTTGCATTTACTCTGCAGAATAAAAATGTACCAATGGTCTGTCAGAATGACTGAAATATTTAAAATTAGATTTTCATCGAAATAGTACGCTAACGTACAACCCGTGGTAATGTCTAAAAAAGTATAAATAGAGGAATTGATCAAGTTAAATGAATGTCCAGAACAGCATTAATGTACCAATGGGTTTGGCATGAGACAAAGCGTGGAGGGTAGTTACTGTGTGTGTAGCTTTATAGTTACATAAGCATTACACCGATCTTCTGACAGAACTGAAATCTGTGGTAATATACAAATATTTTAAGCTTGGCAACTTCTCATTTAATTACTCATTTTCACAATGTACTTCAATTATGCATTTCAAAAATAACCCCATTTTTAGTGCTGAAGCACATGAACAGAACACTAGTATGTTTTTAAAAATATGAAATCGAGAGTTTGAGTTGTGCAGTGTAATCCAGAATAGCAATTTTAAATTAATATTTCAAATGCTGTCTTTTAGCCTCAATGCAGGTAGCATTTCCCTGCATATTTTTGCGTGTATGCCCGTGTCCCCACAGGCAGTGGGGAATTTCATTTTGATGGTTTTACAAGCTTATCTGTCATTTTACCGTAGGTGCTTCAAAAGGTACTCAAGGTCATCTCTGAACAGACAGCAGGAAGTAGCTCACTATTCAACTCCACCTCAGCTCAGACTACTTGACTACTTACAGAAAAGAAAGGAGAGGAAAGGAGCCCAGCAGTATGACCTCAAAATTTCTAAAGCTGGAAATGTAAGTGTTCTGAGACATAGGTGGGTGTACTTCTAACTATTTATTTTAAACATTTAATACATTAATACTGCTTTTTCATCTTCCAGTGCGTAGATATGTGGAAACAGAACCCTTGCTACTTGACTGCACCTTCTGAAGTGGATGTAAGTCCAGTTGTTACCATTAGCAATTATTAGCAATTGTACTGAACATTGTATTATATGAAGAAGTGACTAAAGAGTGTCCGGTATCAAAGAATGACCTTTAAAAAATGGGAGTGACTTTAACATTTTAAATTATTTTTCTGTACTGTAAGTTATAAACACAAGCTAAACCACATTGGAATAGGTTGAAATTGTAACATGATAGTTTGGAGGAGAGAAACAGTGCAAACAGACCTTTAGTATTGCTCATCTGTGGGTTCAATGAGTACATACCTGTTTGAAGTTGATAATGTAAAAAATAGAAAAAGAAATAAGGTAAGGAAATTGTTTAAAAAATGAGTCACTTCTCAGCTTGGTAGAAACTCCTCTTTTTTGACATGTTACACTGTGGAACATAGTATTTTCAATAGTTTAATTTTTTTATACAGAGAATTCTAGGTGGGAATTCTTCTGATCACTCTCTGTGCATTCTTCTGTCGGGGACATTCACATTCTCAGTTCTGGCACTGCAAAACACATACTACTAGCGTACAGAAGGTACTCGGTAACCTAGACGAGATTGTAGCTTTGGACTTAATAGGGCTGGCAAGAGTGTGCATTACGTGTGAAATTATGCTGTAAGTTTGTACAAACCTCTCTCTTTGCACTTCAGCAGTGTTGTACCTGACGTAATCAGAGCCTTTAGGAGTTACTGGTATTGTGAAATTTCTTAACCATTCCACATTGCAGGCAGCGATTTCAAGCTGTAGTCTTAAGCCATGTTTCACATTTGCGTTAAGGTTAACATAGCAAATATGGTGTGACAGAATAAAAATGAAGTTCTGAAGGTTCTCCAGTTTACTTTTCCTGAATGCCTAACGCAAGGAGGGGACGCTATACAAAGTGTCAGGCTATCCTTGACTGTTTCTTGCACTCGCTTTTTAAGATTACTGTGTTAGCCACTGTTAATAAAAACAAGAAGCTGTGCTAGACTCACTAACTCTGGCCCAATATGGCTACTGCTCTTTCTTTTCTGATACCTCCATTTTCTTCAAGGTGGAAAAATATGCCAAAGTGGAAAAGTCTATCAAGCCTGATGACTCTCAACCAACTGTCTGGCCAGCACATGTGAGTAGTTTAGACCTTTGGCCAAACTTCTGTGTCTGTAGTTAAAATGCCTCTTATTTCAGCAAAACCAAAGGAATGTAGGAATAATCTTTGCTCCCCCAATTTAATTACTCTTCCCTGGGTTATATAGACACAGAAAGATTACCACAGATACTTGTAATTTCATACAGTGCAGCATGCATGTGATCAGTCTTGTAATTCCCTCAGATTTTTGAGAAATACAAGGAAAATCAACTTGAATCTCTCAAGTAAGATGTGCTGTTGCTGTATAGTAAAAAAAGCATAATAATTTATAGGAAGCAGTGCTCCCCTGAACAGATTGCTTGCTTTACTCAGATACTGAGATTGATGGAAAAGAGTTTCTGTTAAAATCAAAATGCTGAATTTGGAAAGAGATTAAGTAATATTAAATACCTCTTACAAAAAGATCTTTCTGCAATGTTTAAGTTGAACCTTAAGATTTTTGGCACAAATTATGTGATTTGGTAAGAAGTAGTCATTTAATATAATCACCTGTAAATAAATTAATTCTTTGTAATTTTGGAGGCAAGATACTATCTTTATTGACAGCAGCTATCATGATGTCTTTGTAGTTCATATTAGCAAAAAGTAATACTTTCCCATAGAACTTGATCTTCATCTCCAAAATTCTACTTGGAACATTTTTTTGCATTGTCGTAATTTATATAAAATTGTTTCTATACATGTTTACCCAGTCTGCCTTTCCATACCTAATGTGATTGTTTAGGGTTTGCAATATTTTTGTATTTTTAAGAGATAAGCTTTTTCCTCTCATCCCTTTAGATAACTTCCTCTCAAATCACTTTCATTTTAGATAATGTGCTTCTTACAGAGTGTTACTTACCTTTCTTATAGAGCATTTCTTACTGTATTGTACAGAACTGCAATATTTTACTAGCTGTTTCTGTTATCACTTGTTTAAGACTTACTTAGTTATTTTCTTCTGTCTTTTTAGGAAATAAAAGATGATTATGTGTTTGAATGCGAAGTTGGTAACCAGCTTCAAAAAACAAAACTGACCATTTTTCAGTCTCTTGGCAATCCCTTGTACTATGGTAAAATTCAGACACTCAAAGGTGATGAGGAAAATGACAACCTATTAACTCCATCACAGTAAGTTACATGTTCTTTTAAATTGTACCGTGATCTGATAGATGAAGGAATACAAACATTACTTACCATTTTCAGTCAGAAATACTCGAGAGCTAGAAATCTGATTTAAGAGTTAGAAAAATTCAGGTAGTGAACCTAAAATTTTTTTAACCAAAAAAAAAAAAAAGTGTTCAAGCAACCATCTTATCTTAAATGTATTTTTATGTTAAATCTGCATGTTCTTTTACATCAAAGTTATATTGTGGGGGGGACAACAACAAAAAAACCCAACCCACTCAAATTGTGGAGACATGGTTAGCATTCTTTTTCAGTGTTACTCATAATTTTGATTGTTAAAATTTGCCTGATGCTGTGAAAACCTAAGACTTGATTATATTATGTTTACCCTTATGCAGAGAAATTTAGGCTAAATAAATGATGAAGAAAAACATGAGCTCCTAAGGAGCTTCATCATTTTGAATTGTTTTGAATCTGCTGTTGCTGGCTGTGATTCTACAAAGATTCTCCCTTCTTGGCTCTTTTTGTTGTGTGTACCAGATCCTTTGTATGGAGGAACCTGTGCAGCAGAGTAGACCCTGTAAATTTCAGTAAGGCAAGGAGCAGTGAGCCCGAGCAAACTTTAGTTCTGTTAATGAAAGTTATTTTTATTGTCTAGTATGTAATTCCTATCTTATTTTTATTAATATCTTTAAACATCCTGAGTATTAAGAAGATTTTATCCCTAGACTGAGCTATTTATTGTTTGTTTCTATACTGTCGTGGTTTAACCCCAGCTGGCAACTAAGCACCACAGAGCTGCTCACTCACTCCCCCGCCGTGGGATGGGGGAGAGAATTGGAAGGGTGAAAGTGAGAAAACTCATGGGTTGAGGTAAAGACAGTTTAGTAGGTAAAGCAAAAGCTGCGTGTGCAAGCAAAGCAGAACAAGGAATTCATTCACCACTTCCCATCGGCCGGCAGGTATTTAGCTGTCTCCAGAAGAGCAGGACTCTCCATCACACATAGTGGTTACTTAGGAAGACAGGCATCATAACTTCGAATGTCCCCCCGCTTCCTCCTTCTTCCCCCAGCTTTTATTGCTGAGCACAATGTCATACAGTCTGGGATACCCCTTTGGTCAGCTGGGGTCAGCTGTACCGGCTGTGTCCCCTCCTAACTTCTTCTGCACCCCCAGCCTGCTCGCGGGCAGGGCAGCGTGAGGAGCAGAAAAATTCTTGACGCTGTGTAAGCACTGCTCAGCAGTAGTTAAAACATCGGTGTGTTATCAACACTGTTTCCAGAACACACCTAAAACATAGCCCCTTGCCAGCTATTACAGAGAAGAAAATTAACTCTACCCTAGTCAAAACCAGCACACGTACTTAGTAGTGGTCTCCCTAGAACAGTAGTGCTAGCTTGCAGTTGTGTAATAAGGCTGGGAATTAAAAAGATTTATAGGTGTTAGATACCTGGGGTTTTTTGGAAATCACTGCTCTAGTCCATTATTTTTGAGACATTGCCAGTTGAAGTTTGTCAAAGTTTTTGGATACTTCCTCATTAGAAAACTATGTCATATGAAGTGAAAGGTGCAGAAGACATTTTTTTTCTTCTACTGTAAGATAAAACAATGATTTTTTTTTTTTTTTTTTGAGATAGAGAATCAGAGGTCTGTAGTGTTTACGAAAAAAAAAATCACAATAAGTTTACAAGCCGTAAGTATTTCACAAAAGAGAAATGCTTATTTAGGGGTTCTGGAAAATGGTGATGAATCAGAATTTGCATAAGTGAACTCAAACAATGGAAACTAAATGTTTGCTAAAATAATACAGGTAGGGCTCCTTTTGACGTACCCACAGGACACTTAGTTTATATTGCAGTGTGTGGTTATTGATAATGTTGATTTATATGTAACTTTTGTACTTTTTACAGTAGCAATTCTGTAGCAGTTATTCACTTCCATTTTTTTGAAACTACGAAGTGCAAAACTTGCATATTTTGCCTTTTGCTTTGTAGGTAATTTACTCTTAAAGGAGACCATGTTAGACCATGTGTGTAATTGTATATGTAGTTACGAAGCCGAGTTTGTATTTCAAGTACTAAATACCCAGTCCATTAAATGGATATGGTATCTCTTATATTTTCATCAGGTCTGAAAACAGAGCAGCACTGACATTCGTTCGAAATTTTGTGATTATAAAAGTATGTTCTTTTAGTTCAATTCATGACTGAAAATGTATTATGCATTTTACATTTCAGGTTCCTTATTGGTTCGAAGACTGATGCTGAAAGGTAAATTAATATAGTATATACAACCATTTGGCTTGATGCCAAATGAATTTTGTTCCTTTTAGCTGTTATGACTGCTAAGGTTATGGTTATGGATGCAGGTGCAGAATAGATGAGAAAATAAGAGGAATTAATCATCATAACAAGAAGTAGGATGTAGTGTGCAGTCTCTATATTTAACAAGCAAGGAAGAATAGAGGAAAGCTGTGAATACAGCTTGTCCCACTGTAAATTTCAAGCATGTTGTTTCAGTTATTTGCACAATTACTCTTGATTACAGGTAGTAATAAAATTCTGAGAGCACTTAGTAGCAATTTCGTTTTGACATTGTGTATGGTAAACTAGCAATCATGGAAACTGTTCATGTGAACTTTAAGTGTAATCTGTGACTTGGATACACACAACTTATTTTTGTGTGTTGTACATTACTTGATTCAGTATTCTTAGAGAAGCACGTAACAAAACAGTTTTCCAGTATATTTTAGTTGTAGAATGATTATGAGTAGCAAATCTGGGATAACCGAGGCAGCAAAATAAGTATTTCTTGAAATGTTTGTCAGTGTGCATCACATTAGATAGCTGTGTTTCTTTGTGCAGATGAGCACAGAACCTTCAAAAAACAGTATCTGTTAAAGCCAGTTGTGGTTTTGTACCTTCATAGGAGCCCTCGAGGTGATGTACATGCCGTAGCTCTTACTCCCCCACAGCCTCTTCTTATGTGCCTGGCAGGGAGAAGAGTCTTCGATTTGGTCAAAAATGAATAATAATGTTCTTTGTTCTAACAGATAATTTTGATCAAGAAACACTTTGCTTATATTCTCTCCTGCCTCCTTTGTGCTGATAGAGACTTTTGCTGTTTGTGCTGTAAGCTGAATTGGAGGATTGCTTGGCTGAAAACTAAAACAGCAATAATACAGGGGTCTAATTTTTAACTGGCATTGGTTTCCTGATCGTGTTTGTCACTGGGTTGCACAAATCCTTCTATCAGAATAAGCAGTTGGCTTTCAGGGACTAAGACAGGAAGAAAGAGTAGAGGAGGAAGGAGGGCAGGACCACCTTTTTGGGTACATGGCATTTTATTACTCCAATTTCACTGTAATTTTAAGGCAGTCTAAAATCTAATTGCTGAGAAAAGTACACAGCACCCTTTCCTCTGCCATGTATCTTGGGGCCTTTACTTATGTCTGCGTTAGTCACGTAACAGCATATTGAATTAGTGCTGTACCAAAACAAAGTGTAGTTCAACGCATTTAGGTGTAAGCTAATGGAAGTATTCCAGCAGCTTTTCACTGAGATCCGGTCTGCCAGAGTATAAGTGATAACAGGTTTTCAGCTTGATTTTTCAAGTCTGCAAGGTCACTGTGTATATTCTGCTCATGTTTGTGAAGCAGTACTCCCTCAACTTAGTTCTCCTAGATTAGTAGAGATGTAGTATTTGATTCGGAAGAAGAGTATTTTAAACTTGTTTGTCTGATGCTGTTGATGCTTTAAATGCCTGGATACAACACTGCTCATCAGTCTTAGAGTAAGACCTGGCTGTCCTGGTACTCAAAGAAGAGCAATCACATTTTGCTGTGATAACTGGTTGTTGGATGTACATTTAGTACGGACCTCTTAGTTCATCCCTTGCTTTCAGGGTCCTCATCTGACATAGACCTCAAGTTAAAGGGGGGTTGACTGTTCCACAGGGAGCATAAGCAGCAGACACAGCTTTATAAAAGATTCTGAACCCCTGTAAAGGGAATTGAATCCCCATTGACTGACATCCCAAAGAATTGCAGTTGCTTGTGGGAAGGGAACTGTTCTGTCTACTGTTTTGCATATTCCTCCAAAAGAGTGTTTCTTAAACTGTATTTTGCATCAGGAAAAAAAGACAATGATTAGAAGAAAAGTTAAACAGGAATAAATCTAAGAAAAGAGCCCAGGACCATAAAGTAGAAAGATACACAGAGATATAGATATGTTTTATATATGTGCATCTCTGTCTTATATAGATATATACTTAGGTATGCAATATATATTATATGACTCTAATATGTACAATTACGTGTTTACATATACTTACCTACTTTTGAAGTTCAAAATTGTTACTCTTTTTATGTCCTCGTTGTTTGTTTCAGAGTGGTGACCCAGTATCAGGAGTTAGTACAAAATGAAGCTAAATGTCCTGTGAAAATGTTTCATAATTCAGGTGGATCAGTCAATCTTAGTCATCTTTCTCCAGGGAAGGAAATGGAAGTGAGTTTATCGAGCCATACATTTTTTATTTGCACTTGATTATTGAATTATTAAAATAATTTTTGCTATCCACATTTAAAAGTAAAATAACCTAAAAATTTCATTCTGAATTAATTTTTAAATGCTTTATTGTCATAATCATTCAGTGTGAGTATATTGGAAAAGTTAGAGGAAAACACTTTTGTTTTAAATTTTCAAATGTTGTGTCTTCTAGTCATGTCTCTTCCCCCCCTGTGTATAGTATAGTTAGCACCAAGGTTTTGTTGTAGCATTTTCCCGTGTTCAGATGAACCTTTCACAGAGCGGTATAGTAAAGTGCAGCTATGCATTTGATTTTACAGGTCAGTAAACATAGAAGCAGATGAACTTCTTTTCTTTTACTCTTAGAAATTATTACAATTATTTTCTCTTTACTTTGAAGAGGAAAACTTCAAAAAAACCCGAAAGACACCAAAAAAACACCACCAGAAACTTTCAAGTGCCTGTGTTTGCATGCACACATCCAGCAGAAATTCCTGCATTCCCAAATTCTCATGCCTGTCGGTGTTGCCTTGTGTTCTACTTGCTGCTTTTGGCTTTCTTGCTCAGATTCAGGACTCCAGTGGTGAGCTGTATTTAGGCTCCAACTAGTAAATGAATTTTGTATCTGTTGGGCTATTTCTTTTGCTACATCTTTGCCCTGAATACCTGCTTTTAAACTGCAACAACATTGCTCTGAAAGAGGTAGTTCTTGGTGTCAGCCAGAAGAACAGCATGTTGCAGAAAGGAATATGAATGTTTTATATGTGTATAAATATGTACACACATGTGCATGCATATATGTATGTGTGTATATATATATTAAAAACATAGAATAACTTAGGGTGGGAGGGTACTTCTGGAAGTCATCTTGTCTGGCTGTCCAAGCTCCCACTGAAAGCTGGATGAAAGTTACTCAGGTTACTGTATTTAATGATCTAGTCCTCTTTTGAATGGGGCATTAGTCTTGTATTTTCAGAATGAAGAAAGCAGATTTTAATATAGAAGAGAAAGGCAGTCCTCAGAATTTTCCTGAAAAGATTCTTTTTTATAAGCAAGCAATTAGAAACGTGTAGAGGGAGTGTCTCTTATTACTGAGAATCGGTAGAAGCTAAGCTCTCCTTTTTGGAGGTTGATTCTGCACAATGCTGAATGCTCTGATTTGTTAGCCCATGCACATCTAATTTAGGCTCCAGCATCAAAATATTCCATTCACTATACTGACAGCCTCATTTTCTAGTTTCAGCAGTTTGTGGACTATATGTTTGTTTAGATGTTACTTTCATTTATGGGATACCTGCTTTATAGGTAAAAAGATAGACTATAACTGTAAATGTGTTTCACTGTTGAGTCTTTTGATGGTGTCAGCTATTGAAATTATGGATTTAGGGTCTGTTGTGAGTGACTGAGAACTACAGACTTGATTAGCTGAAGTTAATTTATTTTCAAACAACCTGATAAACAGGCTATAAGAACAAACAAAAAGGGAGCACCTTTCCTGTAAGATTAGTGAAGTTCTGATCCCACTGAAGTCAATGGAAAAATGTGTATTGATTTCTGTGCATTTGGGATTTTCCTGAATGTATTTAAACTCCTACTCCTGGAATCAGGAAATCTGATCCTGTTCTCTAAATCCATCTTGGTTGAAAATGGCAGATATATACAGAAGGTGAATGAATGACATGATGTAGTTTTTCAAGTAAAACCAAATTGTCTTTTTATTTAAAGTGCATCTGTCACTCTTTTATTTCTGAAACTTACTAAGAAGGATTTCAGAATTGTGGAGACAAGTGAAGCACCTTAATTTTTTTAAATTGTTTTTTTTTGCTCGGTTTAAATTTTACCAGCACTTTCAAGCTCCTGCTTGATGGTACCCATTTTTTCTAAAGAGAGTTGGTCGTAGGTTATGTTTTTAAAATAAATGAATAAAAATCTGAAATGTTTGAAGGGAATTCTGTCATGGTTTGGAGAAGTCTAATACAGACTAATTGTCTCTTGTGTCAAATATGTGGAAGCTCACATTATTGCTGTGGTAGTGTTAATTTCTCTTTCCTCCTAGCAGCCAGAAAGTATATCAGGCTCTGTTCAGTCTTCAGTATTGGGGAAAGGTGTAAAACACCGACCTCCTCCAATCAAATTGCCTTCAAGTTCAGGAAGTAGCTCTTCAGGTAATTATTTATTCACTCAGGCGTCTCCTTTTTGTGTTCTGCCTGTTGTAAAATGACATATCTCTCTAGTAAAGATTTAATTTAAAAAAAAGAAAAACAGTGTCTTATATATGAAAAGAGTATCATATTTTTGATTTCTGATTATATTGGTCACAACATTGTATCCTAACAACTATTTGAGTTAACATGTACTCACAGAACAATAATATATTTTAATTATGCTTTTTCAGGTAATATTTTTAGTCCACAACAGTCAAGTGGCCATCTAAAATCCCCAACTCCTCCTCCGCCTCCTTCTTCTAAGCCTCCTGGTCTTTCCCGGAAGCAATCTATGGATCTTAATCAAGTTAGCATGCTCTCCCCAGCTGCCATGTCTCCTGCGAGCTCTTCACAAAGTGAGTCACGACCTAAATTCTCCATTAAATCTTAGGCTTTTGCATAAATGCTTCCTGACATAAACCTGTGGAATGATGAAACTTAAGTGTACAGTGTACCCTAAATTGTATAAGTTGTGCAGCTTTAGGCAGGTCTCTTGTTCACTGTATGTATTTCATGTTTATTGTAACTGTGTTTGTTTTTTCTGTATATATGTATGCACCCTCTGTGTATACGTTTTAATGCATTTTATGCAATTAGTATGATCTCATTTCTGAAAGGCTGGTAGATGATGTGATGAGATAAAATTCCAAAGTGTAGATTTTTTTTTTTCCTCCAGTGTAAAAACAGAATGTTGGATCAGTTTGCCTTTACATAATTTAAGCATCTGATTTTTTTAAATGTTATAGGAGCTGGTGCAGTTGTATCTCTATGTATGTATATAATCTGATCAGTCCCAAAGTGGTGATACAATAAACGATAAGATGATTTTTTTAAAACACTCCTACACTGTTTTACAAATCATTGCTGATTGCAAGTGTGGTGGTGATGCTGCTGATGATAGCACCATATTCTCAGGTGTTTAAAATGTAAATTTCAGTAATAAGTGACATCCTAGTTCAAGTATTTTCATAACACTGACAGGATCACTGTAATCATAGCTATAGATCATAAACATTTTTTAAAATATGTATGCGTCTTGAGACATTTCGTGAACAGATTTGTACAGAGAAATCATAGCTGCAGTTTTTTCATTTTTTTATGAATAATTGTATACTGCACGTTCCAGTATCCTGCACAGTATGATAATATGCTTTTTGCATTAAATAATTTAAAATCTGGATAGCTCAAAAGGTGTAACTTTTCTGCCTTCTTGTTTTGCACAAAGAAAAAAAAGAAAACTTAAAGTTTTCTTCTAACATTTACTGTGGTTTTATGTTAGTGCTATGAATTGTGTAAATCTGCTGCACACAGTTGTTACTTTAAGGCTCTGGTCACAACAGCTGGACACTCGCATTTATTTCCTTTCTTTCTGCAGGACATGAAAGCTAAAAAAAAAAGAAACAAAAAAACACCTCAAGCTTTTGGGGGTTTTGTTTCTCTATTAATAAACTGTGCTTACTGCATCCACAATAAATATACCTACACATGCTACATTTAAGCAGAAGGAATCACACAGTAACTTTTAAAGATGCAGTGTTATCCTCTGGTTCTTAAACACTAGAAAATTATTTTTATTTGATCAAATTTGGCAAATGGGAATGAAGTTATCTGATGAAATTTAGATCAACCCCATAATTATTGAAATAGTATGTGTTCTTTGTTGAATCTGTTGTTTTCCATATGTTTTTAACACGATGCTATTGTGCAGGCAGTGCATATAGATTATATGTTAAACATTTTTAGAACAAAACCATTAATTAGGTTAAACTGGTCACTTAGAAATTGTTTTATTTTCGTTTAAGTATTTCTGAATGTAGTTATGACTTAATGTGTGATAAATTATGGAAGGACTTAATGGGAGATACAAATCGGTGTATGGCTTAAGGAATTAACCATGGAGAACGGGTTTTCTGTGTGATTATACTGCATCCGTAACAACGAGTGTGTGCTGCAACACTCGTGTCATGTAGAAACTAACACTTGCAGTCTAAAAAATGGAACAAGTTGTCAGTGCTAAATAAGATTCCATTAACCTTATTTTACAAAAAGGACTGGCCTTTTATAACAAACTAGCACTTTTTATTTTTCTCAATGAGCAGGGTCTGGAACTCCTAAACCATCTACTCCTACTCCAACCAACACCCCTTCATCGACCCCACACCCTCCTGATGCTCAGAGCTCAACTCCTATTACCCCTTCTGCCACCCCTACTCCCCAAGATTCAGGCTTCACCCCTCAGCCCACTTTGTTAACCCCGTTTGCTCAGCAGCAAATGTCTCTGAGCCAGGCACTGCCGGTAATGACCATTCCTCTTTCCACCATGGTAACATCCATTACTACAGGAACAACCTCCACCCAGGTCATGGCAAACGCTGCAGGACTTAACTTCATCAATGTAGTGGGCTCTGTGTGGTAAGTTTGTTTGTTTGTTTTGTTACGATGGTTTCTTGATTTGCCCTGGGTGGGTCAATTGTTGCGGCGGTGGGGTGGGGAGGGCAGGAGTGGTACAGGACTGTCCAGCATCCGTTAGGATAGGTATTTTTCATGATCTGCAGTACAAAAAGATCATTCACTTCGTAACTACAAAGTGAAGAGACACTAGAAACTATTTGTATTTCCCAAATATAAGGCACCTATTACCAGAATATTGAAAAGGCCTATTAAGAAGGACCTTTATTGCTTTTAGCTTTTTGGATGTGTATAGTTTAATTTCATAAGGCTTAATGTCAATTTAAGTGATTTCTGAGCTTTTGCCCTTTAAGCTTGAAAACTTTTGTTAATCAGAGAGGAGGTGGAATATCATATGCAGAACACTCTAAATGAAAAATGGAAAGAGATTTGGTATTAAGGTGCCTGTGAATGAAAGGTTGTATGTAAAATACAAGAAAACAACAAACCTGTTTTCTAACAATTTAATCAAACATTGAGGTTAAACATTCTTTGATCCTTGAAACTCATTTTGTGGTTTTTAAAAAAAAAAAATGCTGCTGTCAAGAATAGATTGTATGATATAACGTGAACTGCTTTTTAGGCTAAATAAAATTCTGTGATCAATATAAGATGGTCAGTGAGACGCATAGTGTGCTTCAGTGCAAGTATCAGACACTTGAGTTACTCATCCAAGGTCTTCAGCAGTTGATTGCTGTTGATTAATTAGAGATCTTTTTTATAGTGCAAAAAGAAAACACAAACCTGTTCCTTAACTTTTTATGATAGTAAACCGTTTTGAAGACTGTTGACCTTTCAGTATTTCTAGAATAAAAGAACCACTTGTGTTTTATTTTCCATAGATTATACCAAAGAAAAAACTGTATATGCCGAAAATATGGATTTATGTATTTGTTATGCCCTAGGCATAACAGTTTTTTAAGCTGCCTTGATGCTTCATCCATAATCCCATTTACAGCAAACAACTGATGTACTTGACATGACACAGGGCAAAAATTTAGTTACTTAGATTACTTGTACCACTTGGGTTTGATGTGTTGTCTTTCCTCTTCTGCAGTGGAGCACAGACACTGATGAGTGGTTCAAACCCAATGTTGGGGTGCAACACTGGTGCCATAGCCCCTGCAGGTATAAATCTGAGTGGCATTTTACCATCAGGAGGTCTGGTACCAAGTGCGCTGCCTGCTGCAATGCAGTCTGCCTCTCAAGCAGGTTAGTGTGACGAAGTTGAAAAGCCACCCTTCAGATAGGGACAGCGTGAAAACATACTGTGAGAACAGTGGACGAAAGTGGCCATTGTGTGAATACGTTGTGTATTTGATGGCTGGAGCTCAGGACCAACATACGTATTTTTGCATTCAAAGTGTAGGCTATGTTTGAGATTGGTTGAAAGTGATTTTTGAGGAAGCTAGGCTGGGGAAACATTCTCAACTGAGATTGCTTGGTAAGTGCAGTAGGAAGTGCGAGAGAAACTCTAAATTCAGATGCAACTTTGATACGGATGACTGCCAGAAAAAAGGCATGACTGAACTTAGAAAGAGGCCTCACTTTTAAATTTGGGGTGCATTTTATTCTGTCACTGGTACTGCTTTATTCTAGTAGGACAATTAATTAGTTCCTTATTGCCTTCAAATATAACTATATACATCTGTATGCCTCAGTGTTCATTAAAGTAGGATTTAAATTCTTAGTTTATTTTTTCTGAACATATAATAAAGAAAAAATCCCTAATGTATGGTTATGGAATCAGAATGATAGAAGAGACTTCAAGGTATCCATCCCTTACGCTGAGACAGAGTCAAATCTGTCTAAACCATACTGAACCAATGTTTATCCAGGCTGTCTTTAAATACCTTCACTAGAGAAGATTCCCATCTTCCTCAGTAGCTATTTGGAGTCATTCATTATCTGTACAGAATGTTTCCTCCTAATTACAATGCGTCTCCTTAATTGCAAATTAAATTACTTTTTTTTTTTCTCCTACTCCTTGCAGGCATGAAAAATAGTTGTTCACCCTTTCTCTTTACCTTCTAAGTGTCAAACATGCTGTCATGTCCCACATTTGTCTTCTCTTTCTGATAGGTTGTATTTTTCAAACCTTTCGTAATCCTGTCACTCTCTTCTAGACTGTCCAATTTGCTTACATCCTTCTTAAAATGTGATAACCAAAACTGGACACAAGCCTGAGCTTGGGTGATTTACCACTGTGGAGCACAGCAGAATAAATGCATCTCATCTCTTTCACAACATTCCTGTTAACATTTCCCCAAATGAGGTCTGCTTATTTTTTATCTGTATTTTTTGCAACAGCATTACATTAAAATAAGAATGGCTTTACTGGTTTAGGCCAAAATCCATCCAGTTTATATTCTGTCCCTGACAGTTGCCATTAGAGGATAGTTAGGAGAGAGTTTAAGATGAGGCAAAAGTGTGAAGTGAAACATTCCTTGTGTAGGACTGTACCTCTTCTGGCAATCCACAGCTTTGAGACTTTCTCAGCTGAAGGCTATCCACTTGGATCTTTCTGCTTAAAAGTCTGTGCTAGACTTGTAGTCTGTGGATTTATCTAATTGGTTTTTGAAGCCTTTTATATTTTTGGAATCTATGGCATCTTTTGACAGTGAGTTTTATAAATGTAAACTGTGTGAAGAGGTTCTTTTCTTGCGTGTGTTCTGTGGCTTGTGATGTGGATGATTTGGATATGTTTGTGACTTACTGTAACTTCTCGTGTCCTTTCTTGCTGTGTAGACACAAAGCTAGTTACTCACGATTTTGTACTTGTTCATTTGTCTTTTTTAATTCAGTGTTGTTGAATTTTGGCCCTTTCTTCAATTCACAAGGATTGCTTTTAATTCTAATTCTGTCCTTTCAAGCACTATCAACCTTTACCAGTTTGGTGTCACAGATTTTTACGTGCTACACTGTCACCTGCATAACAGATGGGAGTAGTGAGCTGAGCTAGGTCTGTGGAAGACCTCTGGGGGTTCTGTTTGACAGCTGCTGTTTTACTGGAGCGTTTGTGTCTGTTCTATACCCACCTCAGAGCTTACTACATCTTTTTTTTTAACATAGCTTTGTAGAGTGCCATGTGGAATAATGCCAAAAGCTTAGAAGTCAGATACACCTTGCCAGAAGCCCTTGTGGGCAGGTGGGGTGGGCAGTTGCTGAGATTTTGGGTGGGATTGTTTACTGTTAATGATTGAGAAACTGAGAGCCTGTTACTTCATTGAGCCCTTGGACATTTCTGGATTTACTGTACAAACAGTAAAACTTTTTAAAGCCAAAAGAATCACTGAAGAACAACTGCTGTGATATTCTCCACATTCACCTCTGTGTAAGTGCGTTAACAGGTTATAGGTTACAGGGTACAGTGTTTAGTAGCAATATGGATTTCTTTCTGTGTAGTCGGCTCTCTTTAGCTTTGAATCTGGGTAACTGTGACATTACCAACATTATGGAAAATGCGGCATTGTATTAAGTGTAAAATTTATACTTGCCAGTTTGCCAATTTCCAAATGTTTAGACATAATCCCAGTGGAAAGGTGTATGAATTGCAATACACATATATAATTAAGTAAAGACTTCCTACTAATAAAAAGATGTTTTCTTTAACAGGCAACCACTTTGGTTTGAAAAATGCATCAAATCTTCGGCCCTTAAATCTTCTACAGGTAATTGATACACTTGGACAGAATAATGATAATTTCTTATATTTATTTAGAGACATGTTTAGTGCTGCTTACTGCATTGCCCCCCCCCTCCCCGAACTTTGATGCCAGTTGATCAGACAAACCAGTTACTGCAAATTTTAATTGCTTATTTAAAATGCTTGGAATAAGAGAAGCAGCTACTTCCATAAAGATACCAGGTGGAAAAGATATCCCTAGCTCACAACAAAGCAGCTAGTTCTCAGTAACAATCTACAAATGCTGACATTTGAATTCAAGAGATTAATCCTAAAATACAAACTCTATTTTCAGGATATGCCTAAGCTTTTATTGCAAATCATTCTTTATACTGAAGTTATGATTATTTAAAAAGTACAAAACAGTACAGTAGAATCACTCAGGGGTTACACATATAATGCCTACAAGCCGAGCTGAACATGCGCAGTAGGTGCAGTAATGGCTTTAAAGAGCTTCTGGTAATGGAAATAGAAGTTCATGTAAGGTAGGGAGTTTAGAAGGTCTGTAAATGTTTTCTTTCCACTAAGCATGCGTACAAAAAAAAAAAGCAAAAGTTGCTTATTATGTCAGAGCTCCATTTAAAAGCAGAACAGGGAGTGTTTGTGGCACTGGGTTGGAGTTCCTGGATCTTGAAGTCAGCTGCAAGTTACAGCTGCAGAATTGCAGCTTCAGTGTTCCACAAATATTGCACCACGCTTCAAAAAATTAGTACCAGTAAAAGATCAGCTGTAGCTTTGCTTCTTCCTCCTCCCACTCCTGTACACACTCCAGAAACATGGAAAAGGGCAGGCACAGGAGGCAATTATGCTAGAGTAGAGCTCTTCTATAGAATTAAATGCTTCTATAAAATTAAATCTCACAAATACATCCATTCAAGCTACCTCTGCCACTTGTATAAGCCAAGAATAGTTTGGCTGAAATCAGTGCAATTAAAGCTGGGGTAAGGGAGAAGAATCAAGACTTTTAACGTTTTTCTGTATCAGGCCCTGCAGCTTGTTGATTGGAAGCATCTATTAAAATTCAGTGGAACATTCTGAAAGTGCAAATATTGTACAGTGCTTGAAGACTAGCCTCTACATTTCCAGTATCGGTACAGTCTCTACCATTTTAATTAGAATAATAAAAATGTATTTTGCTGTGGAAATACCTCGCTATAATTGAATGCAGGTTTGTTTTCTGAGCATAAAGCTTTTTCACAAATGGCAGCAACTGTAAACTGATTCATTTTAAAGGATATAAAACCAAACCAAAACCAAACCAAACCTCCAAGGAGTACATCATTTTCAATGTCATGTTCACCCTAGGACAGGAGGGGAAACCCAGCAGTTTGAATTACACCTTTTGGTTTTAATCTTCAACAGCTTCCAGGTGGTTCACTTATTTTTAACCCACTCCAGCAACAGCAGCAGCTGTCACAGTTTTCTCCACAGCAGCAATCTCAGCAGCCTACAACCTGTAGCCCTCAGCAACAGGGAGATCAGGTGTGTGCTAACAGCACTTAGTCTGGGGTGCATGGATGAAACAGTTTCTCCTGTCTCCACAAGTAAATGAGTCTTTACCTGTAAGATCTGAAGCAGAGGGGGACGAAAGTCTTCCTCCAAAACCTTCTCAAGCTGCAAAGACTGCAGTGGCTTTGTTGCCATGGCTGGAGCTGGGTTATACTCCTTTATTTATATCCTCTACAGAAGAGCTATAACAAAACGACTGGCTAAGCGCTGTCCAACTCTAGCATGAAGAGAGCCAGCCCACTGTGGCAGTGGTGTAAAATCAGCTTAGTGTTTTCCTGTTTGTCATAACTAGCAGATACACCAGATCAACAGAGAAAAAAAGCGCAGTCAGGGTTACTGCAGAGTAACTAAAACGTCTTACAGTGCTGCAAGTTGGCTTACGATCCTCGCTGCTGTAGTTCAACAGAATTGTTCTCTTTTCACTGAAGAAAGTACCAGTTGGCTTTAAAGCTGTAATCTTAAGACACTTGCTCCACGGCTGCCTGCAATTTGTGTTAAAGGCTTTAATCACCGAAGGAAGTCTAAAGTCTTGATAGAGACCAATCTGTCCTCAGAATGACAAATTTTGAGCGGTTGGTTGTACTTGTGCCTAAAAATCTTTAGCAGCACTAATGCAGCCATCTGGGAAAACCAGCTGCTCTGCTTTTGTGTTCTTTATCTTTTGTCTTCCCAGATGTGCAAGACCTCCGTTTACCAAGTAGTCTCTACTGGATGCTCGGTTTGTCCTAATAATTTTGCTTGTGCTGCTGTTGGCTGTTCCTAAATAAGATGGCTCTTTCAAATGTTTCTATGGTGTATAGTCTTCTGTGCCACAGGCCTTGTTCTGGAATGTGGGGCAGTTTAATGGGAAACTTTCAGATTCGTTCTCGGAATCCAAATGTCAGTTACTAGTTGAATTACTGAAAAAAATCATGCACGCTCATGCTATTGGGTTATATTTTCTAGACATTGAACTTCAAGGGCATTTACAAAAAGGCTGACGTAAGCCTACTTCTCCTTGTGACAAAGTTTTTCGGGAGCGTTGGCTAACTTGCCCTAAGGAACTTCTCTCTTGCCATGCGTTACAGACGAGGGTCGTTAGCTAAAATGAGCTATTCTGAATACTAGATTCCTTAGCTTTCACTAAGGACAAGAATGTAGTTGTTCACAGCGCTGTAACCCCAGTGCTTGGTGGAAAAAACCTAAGCCCCAAAAGACCAACAGTTTTCTGTGCTGCCAACGGAATATATATGTTCTCATCTCCTACTTAGGGTTTTTCCCCAAATGTTGGTTCTATGACTGTGTAAGTCTTTTAGTCATCCTTAGTCAGCTTCATCGAGATGACTTCTTAATGTGCAGTCCTTTGCTCAAGTGTACCTAGATCTTAGTGGCATTATTTCATGTGGTTATTCTAAATATTGTAAAGCAGCATTGCAACTCCTGGAAATGCACCAGCTCAAAAGCTTTGGGGGCTTTTTTCTGACTGATAAGCCATGCCGTTTGCTTGAATTGCGTATGTAACACTCTATTTCACCACCTTATGAATCAATGTGTAATTTAAGTTCTAGAAGAGGTCATCCATAATTCAGCACCCTTTGACGTCAGCGGATGCTAGGTCAGACTCCACTAATTCCATTTGAGTGACTAGTGTGAGAACTACTCTGTTCTGAAAATAAGATTTTTAAAAGCAGGGTTTGTATTTTTTTATGAAATTAAGGAGCGTGTGGCACAATATGAACATGTGAATGTGAGTTTCAGACTTGTCACATTCTGATTGATTAGGACTTTTGCACATGGATGGGTTCAGGTGTTGCCTGAAGACTTTGGGGTTGGGAGCGGGACAGGAAATTGTGGTAAGATCACAACCATGAGCTGTAGTCTCCGCTGACTGCGGGGAAGTTGACAATTACATGGGGCTTCTGCTGGCTAACAGGTGTAATACCCTTTCTGCCAAAACAGGGCTGGTTTGGGGCATTCAGCATCTGTTCGTTCCACTTTTAATAGTGACAACATTAGAGCCTTTGTCTACACGCACTGGAAGATGTAGAACGAAATGTTCATAAATAACACTTCGGAAGTTTGCCTTCACACTGGCTTTATTTACTTAATCATTGATACCAAAGTTTGGTAATTAATAAGGATCAAGCTTTTCATTTTTGCTAGGGCTCTGACCAAGGTCCATCCAATCAAGATCAGGCATTATCTGCCCAACAATCTGCTGTAATTAACCTGACTGGAGTAGGGAATTTTATGCAACCTCAAGCCACAGGTATGTGCTTGCTGAGCCTCCTTTTGTAGTACGTCTGTATGTTGATAAATTCACACTGAAATGAAGTTTGGTCTTAAAGAAGTCTTACGTTACGTCAGAACAACTTACTGTTTATTATCAGCACAAGAATTATACAGGAAATACCGGACTTCCAAAGCATGCACTTTTCTGCTTTGTTTGGCAGTTAAGTGTAGTAAATTTGTAGTATCACATGGAAGTAAGTCACACTTGATGATACAAAAAGAAAATGCAGGGAACTTCATGCCAGACTTCATTGAGGAATGTTTCTCTAACCGTGTGCTTAACATCCACTATGAGAAACCTCTTTGTGTCTCCACGAGCACTTCATGATCTAATCATGTTCTAACTAAGAGCGTGTATATCTTGTATACTTTATTCTGCACTGCTTCCAATTTGAAGCTAATTCTGTTGATCCCCCTTTTCTGTTATGCTCTGTCCCTATGTCTCCCTTCCCTGACCCTGACCAACTTGACCCAACCTCTCTGACCTGCCTGCTTTCCCCTTCTCCTTTCTTAGTGTTGTCTCAGCTTGGCTCTGCTGTGAACAGACCTGGGCAAAGCCTTCCTCAGCAGAGACTCCAGCTCTCTTCTACCTTACAACAGCAACAGCAACAAGCCTTGCAGCAGCAGCAGCAACAGATACAAGTAATCCAGCAACTTCACTCCAACTGTGTTTAAAAAAAAAAAAAAAAAAAAAAAAAATTAAAAATACAATTCTCAGCTCCAAAACCAAAACTCTTGCCCCTGTGACTTCTTTT
Source organism: Sagittarius serpentarius (assembly GCA_034782735.1). Taxonomy (NCBI): domain Eukaryota; kingdom Metazoa; phylum Chordata; class Aves; order Accipitriformes; family Sagittariidae; genus Sagittarius; species Sagittarius serpentarius. Next base: position 1,257,653 of record JAVKLA010000026.1, read on the forward strand.
TTTTTTTTTTTTTTAAAGTGATGTCTTTATGGTGTTGCAAATGCAAAACCCATGAATTTGGCAAGCTGCGTCATGAAAGATTTCAAATGTGTGGTTCTCTCAGCTTAGAGCACTGAATTTATTCACTTAAGCCATCCACCTTCCTGCTTTGCTAACATTCAAGGAGTGCTTGTGGCACGCATTTAAATAAGCTCTGCCAGGTGCCCATGGATTTCAAAATAGCACGAACGTAAGCCCCTGTAAGTTCAAACGTAGCCCTGCTACAGTCAGTACATGGAAGCAACAGCTCTGGCAAAGCATTCCTTCAGCATTCTGTCATTCAGATGCTTTATGAAAATATTTTAGTATTTTTTTAGCACACGGTCTCCTCTTTGTGATACATACAGAAAATACATACAATGTGTACACTGAGAAGGAATTCTGTTAAAAACATACCACCTAACCCAAACATTCACTGAAGTTGCTGAGTTACTGCAGTTACTGCACTGGAGAGAAAGGGCAAAGAGACAATGCTGTCCACGTACACGTGTAAAACGTTCGATACGCCCTCAGCAGGCTTCTGTGCCACTGGTGCTGCTTGACTGTACTCACTGCCCCAGTACCTGCTGTGTTCCGGGTGTCAGCCTGGTGCCACCTCTTTTTTTTTTTTTTTTCTCCTTCTTTTCTTCTCCTTTTTATTCCTCCCCCCTCCACCACCCTTCCTCTCATTCTTCCTGACATGAAACATAGCTTTATAGTCAACACTAACAAGCTTTTTCTCCCCCTTCTCCTCCATGGCAGCAGTTGCGATTCTTGCAGCATCAAATGGCTATGGCAGCAGCAGCAGCACAAGCAGCTCACCTGCGTCATCAACACCATTCAGGCAGCCCCTCAAAAAGTAAAAGAAAAAGAGGCACATCTACACCTCCAAAATCCTGAGAGTTGCTTCTCCCCCAACCCAAATAACAAAAAAAAAAAATATCAATTCAGAGGGGATTTTTTATTTTTTTCTTTTTCAGATTAAAAAGGAGAAAGCTTAAAATCAAATCAGTGTTTTATATTACTGGTGGAAAAAATGAACTTTTGATGTTACACTGAAATAAATGAACTGGTTGTGGAAGCCAACCCTACAGAACTTAAGAGATTTCATCTATAAAGCAGCTAGGGTCTGGTTTCCTTAAGTTAGTTAGTTACTTTTTTTAACAGAATGTTTTATCTTGTATTTTTTACCACTCAGCAGCATTGTACATACTATGAGGGTGCAAAACATTTTAGAAAAAATGAACTTTGTAAATGTAGTATTGCTATTTGTTTATTTAGTATAAAAGGTTTGTGAACACTGTAACAAATACAATTTTTACAAATCTATTTTTGAAAAGATCTCTCCTTTTGTTCACTTGGGCTTTATACTTTTTATTACTTTGTCTATCAGCTTCTTTACTTCTTTGTGTCTTGTAACTGCTCTGGTGATACAGTCCTGAAGCTTGGCTCCCGTAAGAGGACTTCCACCTAAAAATTAAAGGGAACACTTTGATTTTCTACTTATAGTTCAGTTATATCTCCCTAAATGCGTTTTCCAAATGAGAGCACTAAGTAATGCAGCAATTCTCACAATCAGCAACTCTTAGCTTCCCCACCTCCCACCGCAGGCCAAGAAAACAGAAACAAGAGGTACAACAGGAGACACGCTCAAAATCTCTCCTTTGCTGCACATAGGTCAAGCTGTGACTTCTTTGAACTTCCACCATGCCACCCTTTTGAAAACAGATTTCAAGAGCAAGTCATTTAGTAAGTACTCCAGCAGACAGTCTGTTACCACAAAGCACCCACATTTTACAAAGAAAAGCAGGTCCGTAACATCTAGATCAAGCAAAGATTATCATTGCCATAGGTTTTTGCGTAATAAACTTGGAAGTACCTGGTTTATGGACAGAACATAGTCTGCCTTCATCATCAGTTACAATAGTTACTGTTCCAGTTGCTAAATCTTCTTCTTCAGCAGTTGGATCAACAATAAGTAATGTGCTTGGGAAAGAAAAACACACAGACGTGTCAGTATACGTTGCTGCGTTAACACTGCCGCAAAATACACGTAACTTGTTAACTTTTGCTGTTGTCTTACAAAATACTTGCAGAGATTCCACACATTCAAGCGTGTGTGTCTGCTCAAATATTGGCTGTTGAAAATACAGCTTTGTGCCTGAGTTTCATAGATCTGTGATGCCCGTGTATTGCAGGAAAATGCCATTAAGCTGCCCTCTGCAGTACAGTCACTTATTTGGGAGTTAGGCGAAGACAGTGGCATCGGTTTTAGGTATAGGCTGAGCTAACCTCTACCAGACCTTAAGGCACAACTCGTTTCCAATGGTGAATTCACCAAAGCAGTGCTCAGTTTCCTGTCAGGGAACCCTAACACCACTCAGACTGGGAATAGTTCAAAAATGGATTTACTGGGTTCCTTCAGGCTGCCAGAATAAGCTGTCAGACATCACGTGATGCACATCATTAAAAGAGATTAAATAGTGTTATTTTTGAACCATTTAATAAGTTAGAGCAAACCAATGGGGAAAAAAAAAAAGAGGATTTAAACTACAAGCCAACTTTGCACAACAAGGAAAACTTGAACTTTAAAAAAGCTGAACAACCACCGTTCAGCCTGTTTCTTTAAAAATAAATAAATAAATAAATAAATAAATCACTACCATTACAAACATTTGCTAAAGTACAGGTATCATGACAGGAAAGACTTTAGCTGAAGTTTCCATGAAGCCTCGGTTCACACTGGTAAACTAAAATGCAGTACTGATGGAATCCAACTCGCTTTAGCAGCTGGAGTACACCCAGGCCAAGGGATGTTTATGACAAGTCGCGGGCGCAGTCAGCAGCGAGGCTATAGGAGCTGATTACACAAAGCTGATGGAAGGGTAACAGGATTTTTCAATTTGAACTCGTATGCAATGTGTAATTAAAGGTTTTCTGGGGAATTTAAAACTTCACCAATAGTTTCAGACCACCATTTAACAGCAGGAGTGTAATGAAAACACAAGTCCTTAGCTACGCCACTCAAGACCGCTGCTTTATTAATTCTACCCACGTGCACTGTGCAGCATCAGCCCTTTGCATGACACGGGGAACCGGCACACATGGAGAGTTCGACGTGTCAGACATTATTTATGTACAGGCTGGCTCCGCAGTGCTCTGCACCCGTGTTCCTTGCCCACGGCCACACTAACCAGCAACCCAGAAGTCTTCTTTGTTCAAGGAGGGCTCTTACGTGGAAGAAAAATGTCTCTGGAAGCCATTTAAAGCGTATTATTTAGAGGGCTGTGTCCAGAACTAAAAAACCCAAAAGCCAAACCACACAACCCTGGCACACACACCCCCTCAGTATTTCGTTTTAGGAGCTAAAGAGAGACTTCAGTAACTTGTTTGATGCAACAGTCGGTTTCAGTGAAGGGAACAAAGCCCAACAGGCTGTCACAGACAGCTTCCTTCCAAAGGCAACTTTTTTGTGTTGGTCAGTATGGGTGATTCATGTGCAAATAATATCCTACCAACAACTGCCTACCTACCCTGCTGTCCAGGCTCTCTCAGTCTACATCAAACCTCAGACCCACAAGAACTGGTATTAAAGCAATTAACAGAAGCACTCTAAAGTTACCAGTAACTTTCTGCTTTGATTCAGTTTGGTAATCACTTGGTCAACACTTGAGTTTAGTGGTCCCCCAACCCCACCTCGCAGCTGAATTAAAGGGCCTATTAATCACCTCTGCGAACACAGATTAATGTGCCATCAACCCCGGATGTCTCTAAATACACCTAAATCTTAAATTGGATTCATGGCACAGGGAGCAGCATCTGATTTGTCATTGTCTACTTTTGAAATGGACACCACCATAAATAACTGCATTTCTTATAAACAGCAGCAGAACACCTACTTAACACACTTGGACTAATGAAGAGCCAGTAAACAATTTCAGGTGTGATTCTTCTGAATTCTCACAATCAGATTCTTTACCTCCATGAACACCGACTTATGAGTGCTGGGTACACTTCATCTTGGGTCATTATGCTCTCAGTTATCCAGAGGTTCTGTTGTTCTAACTAGACCATTACTTCTTACTTCCTCGGTTGACTAAATCCTTGGTATAAGCTATTCAAAACCTATCATCTTTTGTATCAGCTACTTACCTGGGCTTCTGAAACATTAATTGCATTGGTAACATTCTTAGGTCTCAAAAGTACTGCAAAAACATAAAACAATACCTATTCCCATACTTTCAAGGAAATTGTCTAGCTTGGGAACCAGTTCTGCTTTAAGTTGCAGGAAGAAGTTGGACAGACTTTGTGTTGTTCTGCCTGCTCATTCAGACCACAGAACTACAGGTCAGTTCAACAAGAGAGGCCACGGATTTAAGATGAAGTGAAACGGCGCTGCCTGACACTGCACACTCTTCGCTCGCAGCAGCACCAGGAAGCGCAGAGACATCGCGGGTAGCACCCTCTTTTGCTTCTTTTACATACACAGTTGGTTTCATAAGTACAAAACAGTTATGAACTTACTCATCAAATATAGCAAATGATGTGGCAACCGGATGCTTTCTGATAATCAAAGGATTCTTCTGTTTTAAATTAACTTCTGATAAACCAGTTTCTTCATTTATAGTAACTGATGGCAATTGTACTAAAGAGATGAAAAAATGACAATGGTGTAATATTAAACATTGCTGCTTTTAGTAGGCCTAGAGATGTCCAAGACTACTCATCTAGTTAAGCTGATCTTTCAAGCCACTGAAAATCGACCAGAGTAGAGTTTGCCTACACTACTGGTGTTCTGTACAAAAAAATCCTTAAATTTGAGGAAAGCATTTAGCTTAGAACTACCCATCCAAGGAATTACTTAATTTTTCTCCTCAAGGTAACATTCTTCCTTACACAGAACCATTTTCTGCTTCCAAAATGCCATAAAATTACAATACTTTAGAGTCATATTTAACAAAGTTATTTTTTCCACCAAAAGCCTACTGGACGTACAAAAAACAGGAACAGTCTCATCTCATGAATTTTGTACATCCACAGAAAGAGCGCAACCTGATCTTCAGGGAACTCTTGCTCTGCCAACCCACACAGCACTGGGAGACAGGAAGATAATGAGGAAAGTAGCTACAGGAATTCAAAGGCAAGCAGTTCGCAGTTAGGCGAGTAGGCCCTGCCGTAAGCTTCCCTTACTGCCTCCTACATGCATTTATAACCCACATACCTGTGAATAATCAATCCTTACGTTGCACGCATGAAAACAGTTTTTTCAAACTGTAATGCATTAAGCTAGGAATATCCTGTTGTGGCAAATACGCAAAGCCCCCAACTTATTCTGCCTACACACAATACATTAACAAGGTAAGACCCTGATCTAGGCATTAACGTTGTTTACAACCATTGCTTAAAGATCCAGATCTCCAACACAGAAGAGCTGTTAGTTTTATAAGAGAGCAATAATATGCATACAAAAAGATCCTGCTCCCCAGCTGTTACACATCTATGGCATCCATACCACCATTTCTAATGTAGCTCATGGCTTAGATGGATGCACTCTTTGCTGGGTGAAAAACTGGCTGGAAGGCCGGGCCCAGAGAGCGGTGGTAAATGGAGTTAAATCCAGTTGGCGGCCAGTCACAAGTGGTGTTCCCCAGGCCTCAGTACTGGGGCCGGTCCTGTTTAACATCTTTATCAATGATCTGGATGAGGGGATCGAGTGCACCCTCAGTGAGTTCGCAGACGACACCGAGCTGGGTGGAAGTGTTGATCTGCTTGAGGGTAGGGAGGCTCTGCAGAGGGGTCTGGACAGACTAGATC
>JAVKLA010000026.1:1271848-1291147 GCA_034782735.1 Sagittarius serpentarius
GTTGGCGGCCTGCAGCGGGGCCTGGGGCTGAGCCGTCGGCCTTTCTGCAGCAGCTGGCCGGGCTGTTGCTGCCGGTGCTGCTGCGGGGTTTTAGGCGAGGAATGTGTTTTCGGAGGGCATGGCGTGAAACGCCTTGCAAACGGGATAAACCCGGAGCGTTTCATCCTTACGGTACGTCTTTTAAAACGCGGGGGTAAGGCGCTTTCCCCGTAACCGCATGGGAGGCCTGTGTGTTTCGGAGTGACTGAAATACCGGGAGAGTTTGAGAAGTCCGACACCTGGACAGTGAAGTTCCGCTGCCCCTCAACAGCACCCTGTGTACCGTGTTCCCGAGCAGGAGTACTCCCGAACCCAGGTTCTAGAGGGTTCTGTGAGCCAGGTGTAAAAACAACGGGAGCCTCAGTCGTGGAAGGGCGGGCGGTGGAGTGGCCGCCAGCAGTGGCATTGCCTTCAGGGGCTCGGTGCGGGGTCAGGGGTGGCCCCAGCAGGTGGGGGGTTCCTTGGGGAGGGGGCAGGGGGGCGTTGGAGGCATCTACAGGCTTCGCGGTTGAAAACGGCGACAAGCCGGTAATGCTGACAGCGGTCAGAGTAGGTGGAACGGAGTAACCAAATGGTTCGAGAAGGTTTGGGTCCCGTGTGGTTTGGTCGCTGGATGAAGTACTGCACCGTCGACCCGCCTCATTACTGAAGTACGGTCGGTTGCCCCTTGTAGCACGTTCAACAGCCAGGCCAACCTTCAACAGAATGCTCAACGATTTTTCTGATTACTTTTTCATCAGATTTGCATGATTGCTCATGTAACTGCCAGAAAAATGCCAACCCTTCACCGACATGAAGAGGAGAAATTCTTCGTAAATGCTGAAGGCGGGAAGGAATCTGTACCAAGTATACATGATCCCCCAACCAGGGAACTCTCTGTCATTGTGCCTTCATACAACGAGGAAGACCGGTGTAAGATTTTTCTTGTTTTGAGAAAAAGAAGAAAATCTATCTGTTGTTACTCTAATAACGCAGAGGTCAGTTAGCAGTATACTCTGGCAGGCCAGATTACATATCTGATTTTGGACACAGTTTCCAGAAAACAGTCCAAGTACATTGAATTTCAAAATTAAGACACTATGTAACTTGATTTCTGCTGCTAAAAATAGTATGGGGCACTTGTAAGAATCCTCTTTATTTTAATGAGGTCCAGCAGAATGGCTGCTCATTGCCCCTGTTAAATGTTGTAAGGCAAGAAGTAGAAGATGACTTAAAATTTATTTGAGAGCGTCCTACTCTGTAAACAACAGCAGCAGCTTCAGGCAAGTGGAAAAAAGGATGATCTCACGGGTTTTTGTTTGACTTGACCATATATGTGATAGATATAGAGAGAGAGATACGGCCTTTAGTACCTGATTCTAAAAAGTGAAGGATTTCAGATGCAATAGAAATAATCAGGCTCTAAAGCTGTACTTGGGGTTGATGTGGTAGCACACGTTGTCATTCCTTTTCTTGATGAGTGAAAATACTAAGCTATTTGGGATTCCATTAAGAGAGATGTTGGCAAATAAAGTATATCTGGGCACAAGGTAGGCCTGGCCCTTTCTCAGGTCCAGTGCATTCCTCAGTCCTGGTTCTCATATGCCTGTTTTCAGTAAGCAGGTCTTAATATGCTTCCTGTGATTTTTATTTAGTTGTCTCTCTGTTTGGAGATAGAAGAATCACCTGAGATGTGCTCAGAAATGAACATACACTGCAAAGACAACTGTAAAGTTGAATGGCTTTCTAACCTGCAGATAAATCAGCTGCAAAAGTAGTGCCTGTTTTTTGGCTGAAGCATCATGGCCAGCAGCCTCAGTAAGAGAAGGCGTGTTACTGACTAGTGTTAGTAATTCCTCTTGTTGCCTTCTCTGTCAGCTTGCTTAAATAGATGAAGTTACTACTGGTTTGCAGGGTCAGTCATGGAGCATGATTAATTTTTTTTCCTTTAATACTGAGTAGAGAATTACATATTTCAAAATGGAAGGTTGGTTCTTATCTTAAAAAGAAATGTTTTTATTCTGTCTTACGTGTGTGATTTTCTTCAGTGTTCTCTTTGCATTCAGAAAGGACAGAACTTAGAGTTGCAGGTGCTAAGCTTGTTTACTGAAGGTAGTGTTGTATGAAAGAGACGATTTCCTCAGCTTTGCATTGTGGTTGTTTTCAGCTTGCTTGTGCAGTTGCTTTTTGGTGCTTTTGGTGCTTTGCCTGTTATAATCTACTAACCTGACTGCCTCTGCCTTTTCTCTAGTGCCCCTTATGATGGATGAAGCTTTGGATTATCTAGAAAAAAGACAGGTATTTTCATTTTGCATTCAAAATTTTGTTTTTCTGTGTATTACGTGTAATAATAGGTATATTTATGTAATATGTATAGTAAGTCAGTGATCTGTTCACTTTGTTATTTTGGTGTATGTTTAAACAGTATTACGTAGCCACTTAGAAGTAACGCTTCTGTCTCTTATCAGTTATTTTTAGATTGAATGCTGGAAGGTATTTTTAAATGAAATAAAAATTTAATACACTGCTATATGATGAAAGATCTTTGTATGTGTGGTATCTCTCCAAGATAGAGATTAAGGATTAACTGTACGTTTAGCTTTCTAAACTAAATCCTGGCTTGTTCCAACAAGTTTCTTAAGCATCTGATGATCAGAGGGCTGGAGCACCTCTCCTGTGAAGACAGGCTGAGAGAGTTGGGGTTCACCCTGGAGAAGAGAAGGCTCCGGGGAGACCTTACCAGCAGCCTTCCAGTACCTAAAGGAGACCTACAGGAAAGCTGGGGAGGAACTTTTTACAAGGGCATGTAGTGATAGGACAAGGGGCAATGGCTTTAAACTGAAAGAGGGTAGATTTAGATTACACATAAGGAAGAAGTTCTTGACTGTGAGGGTGGTGAGGCACTGGCACAGGCTGCCCAGAGAGGCTGTGGATGCCCCATCCCTGGCAGTGTCCAAGGCCAGGTTGGACGGAGCTTTGAGCAACCGGGTCTAGTGGAAGGTGTCCCTCCCACGGCAGGGGGGTTGGAACCAAGTCATCTTTGAAGTCCCTTCCAACCCAAACCATTCTGTGATTCTATGATCTGTTCTTCATTAGGACTTGTTCTCTGGGTAAGAAGCCCATTGTGAAGGTTTGTGGGTTTTGTTTTGTTTGGGTTTTCTTAACCGTGATGTTGTTTTGAGCTTTCATCTCTTACAACTAAATTGATTTTTCAGTTTTAGATGGTAGCTGAGGAAAATTATGACAAGCCATTGTAATGGAACGCACATCAAATAGGGCAAAATTCTTTAATTATGGTATCAACAAATTTACTACATCATATTGGTGTCGTTGGCGAGCTTGAATGAGCTAAAAACTGCTAGGGAGAAAAGAATGCTGATGTTTGAAAGACCTACTACCTACTTAAGAAATTGGATGAAATGCATTAATTCTGTTTTTATATTCAAGAAACGAGATCCTTCATTCACTTATGAAGTAATAGTGGTCGATGATGGTAGTAAAGATCAAACTAAAAAGGTAAGAAAAAGAAGTGTCTTACCAAGTAATCAGAGGTGTGGATTTTTGTACTGCGTTTGTGGAATATAACATTCTTTTGCATTTATATTTTGGTACTTGAAGTAGTTGACGATTACAGTTCATGTTTCTGAATACCTTCTGTTGTTGTCCTGTATGCATTGCAGATGTCACATGCACACATGCATACACATATAATTCTTTTGCAAATACTGGTGTCCTTGATTGGTGGCTGTGACAGCCATTTTCCTGCAGCTGAGATTCTAAAAATTCTAATCTTAACTTCAAGAAAATTCTTATCAAATATTCTAGATGTGCATGGTGATGTGAATATGAACTCAAGGAATCTAAAAAGCCCTTTAAAATAGCTGATTCGTACTGTGATTGACAGAACAGCTGATACGTTGTATAGCTCTTTCCCATACCCTTCGTGGCATTGTTCATTCAAAAATCCCCATGCCAGCAGTTAGTATTTTCAAAATAGTTCTGCATTCTTCTGCTTTGACTTTGATGTATGTCTCTGGAAAGGAAGGCTGGCCAGCTTGAGGGTTTTTTTGCTACTGCTTGGAAGACATTTGAGTTAGCTGCTAAAATAAATGCTGCTTCTTCATTTACTTCCCTTAAGCTTGTCCCTTAAGGATTGCTCATACATATTTTTTGACTGCTTTACATTCCTTCTAGCATCATTTCTAAGTGAGCACACTATGGCCATGGGCCTCTCGACTTACAAGGACTTGAGACAACCTTTGCTAGAAATTAGAGGAGAAAACTCATGCTTTCTCTTCCCCACGACATGGAACAAAATGTGCACATCCCTGCAGTGTGAATGGGATTTTAGGTCGCTGTGAATTTTTGTTTAAAACCACAGACAGCAGCAAGACAAGTGAGAAAGAGGTAGCAGTAGTAGAAAATTATTTTTCTTTGATTAACTGTTGGTATAAAACGTCCGTAATAGTATAATATAAATTACATTAGTATTGAGTTTTTTAGACTTGGGTGAATGGGGTTTAGAGTTGCTTGGGGGAATATCTTGTTCTTATTGAACGTGACTGAAGAAGCTTGTCTTCTTGTGTTGACTGTGAACTGGTTTTTATTTTCCCAAACAGACTCCAGCAAACACTGGCAAGGTATTTGTGCCGACTGAAGTGGTTATAGCTCTGTGCTATTAAATTTTTTAAAAAAAAAAGGGTGAGCAAATGCAGACTTCTACCTTGATTCCTGTTTTCGTTTTATGCTGGTTTTTTGTGTGTCTATCAGGTTGCAATGAAGTACTGCAAGAAATATGGAAGCGACAAAGTGCGAGTGCTTTCTTTGGTAAAAAATCGAGGGAAAGGAGGAGCAGTCAGGATGGTAATTGATACTTTCATCTCCTTCTCTGTCTGAGCTACCTGTGCCCAAATATGCAGAAGATAGAGCTGTGTTGGTTGACATTTTGAATGCAGTACAGTAACAAAATGATTATCAGAAAACGGTGTACAAGTTCTATAAATGAAGGCAAAACCTCTTTTCAATATAAGCTTATTTTAGATCTTCGAAACAGTATTTTCTTGTGAGGGAGATCGATAAAGAATTTTTTTTATATGAAAATTCAAAAGGAAAAAAGAAGTTAAGCTTGAATTTCATGTTCCTCTTAGTTACACTTAGAAATAGGTTTGCATTTAAAAAAACCAACCAACTGAAAAAAAAGAAAAAAACCTTTACAGATTAAAGTGAAGCTTTCGTAGAGAAAGTACAGCTAAATTTGCAAACGTTGCTTTCCAGGTCATAGTAGTGGTTTTGAAAAGGGCTGATGAATGAATGCTCTCATCCAGCAAAGTTTATGTTAACTGAAGCCCACTGCTGTCGCTCGCAGTCAATAGTAAAACCAGCCCAACTTATGCTTTCATATATTAATTTTCACATAGATAGTGTCATAATGATTTTATGTTCTAAAAATAAAACAGCTGTTACACATTTAGAAGGAACATTTTTTCCTAAGATGAATCACACCTTACTTCTATGAAAAAGGATGGTATCATTTATGGGTTAACAGTGACTGTCTCTATTATAAGCTCCATCTTTAATACGTCAATTTAATTTTTCTTGTGAAACATGAGTAACTATAGCAAATGGAGAGAACATTAAATTAGAACGTGTGGAGCTTTTGTAAGGGATATGATTTTGAAGTTATTCCAAGAGAAGGAGAATGATTCTCTGTGTGATATATTTTTGAACTGCAGAGTGTAGATTGGATGTATATACTACTACTTCTTGGCAGGTTTTTCCGAAGTGACACGTGCTTGGTTACGACAGTACTTTTGGCAGACCCAGTGCTAATTGTTCTCCTATCTGGACCCCTTCAAAAATTGTCAAAGGTGTCTGACCAAGCGTATGGCAAAACAAGCTGTGAGACCTGTGCATCACAAATGTTTTGCCGTGATACTGTGACTTAAGACTTACTTCTCAAAAATAATCTCTCTCAGTTAGGAAAAAATAGCACTGCATCCTCCTTTCCATAGCTCAAATGACAAAGAAAAGCTACCCTGTGCGGTGGCAGCTGCTAATCACTGCTTCTTTGTGCTCCCCTGTATAGCTGAGTGTAGCAACTTGGCTCTCGGGTTTTTGGTTTGTAAAGCTTTTAGTTTGCAAGTTTCACTGGAGAGGGATTGTTAAGCTTTCGTGTTCATGCATTGTCTGTCGCTGTGGGACGCTACTCAGTGTGTGAAGTCTTTAGTTTTATTACAATATAAATTGATAAATTGTTGTTCGTAGCAGAATATTAAGACTCACCTGTTGTGTTGAATCTTTGAGATACTACTGTTCTAGTTACTACATTAGGTTTTTGGAGTGTCTTGTAGCTAGCATAAGACAAACACCAATTTCAAAGGTATTGATTTTTATTGACTATTTTGATTGCAGGGTGTCTTTAGTTCTCGGGGGAAGAAAATTCTTATGGCTGATGCAGATGGAGCTACAAAATTTGCAGATATTGAAAAAGTAGAAGAAGGTCTAAAAGATCTTCAGCCGTGGCCTGTGAGTATGAATTCTCATGGTTTTAGTTTAATACACATACATACAGATTGATTTTTATAATTGTCTTCAACTTGAGTTTTTTGAGATCTGGTTGAAGAGCTAGGTGTAAGTTTAGAAGCTGTAGGAACAGGCTGTCAGAAGGTAGCTTCCACAGAGTTCTTGCCTCCTTCGCATTCGCTCTGCCTGTTTCAATGCAGTACGTAATGTTCTATTTACTGTTCTTCCTTTGAAGTTGTTCTACTCTGTATAAATACCATGTGTTGCCTACTCAGTTAAAAACCAATTTTTTCTTCAACTGTTTTGTGTTTTTCTTTTATCTGATGTCATACTATATACCTTTAAGGATGCATCTTAATTTTAGCCTGTTTTACAGAGGTTCTCAGAGTTGTTAGTTTAATGACAGTATTTGGAAGAACTTTTATCGTAAATAAAAATTCAAAAACCTGTGGGACAAGAACTCCTCCCTGCATAGTCATTCTCTTTTGGGTGCTTGACTTGAAAGAACTGACGTTTCTTTTCTGCTTGTATGCAGATAAGTGAGGTACTTGTAGCCAGTTTCCCGAAGTGCCAGAAGTGATGTGCAGCCTTCCAGCAGGAGCTGCAAGGGATGCCCCTGTGTGAAGGGTCGCGGTCTGCGAGCACAGGACCGCAAGTGCAGGAGCCACCGGGCCGCAGTGTTTCCCTGATGCTCTTCACTACCAGGGCGGCAGCAGCAGCTGCTGGTTCTCCAGCATCACTCCCGCACTCTCAAATATAGTAGATTTGAGAGATTTTGTGTGAGAAGTAGTAGCGTGAGAATAATTTTAAACCTTTTGTTTTGATCACGTCTTTTGATTTAATTTGAGATTATGTTTTTGGCTGATACCACGGCATTTGATTTGTTTGAAGGTACACCAGTGCAACAAGTACTTTATTCTGTTCTCCCTTCCACAGTGCAGTATTTAGGGAAAACATACTTTACAACATTAAGTGCCTAGGAACACTGAATGCTTATCTGTGCTGTTTAACACGTTTTCTGTATGCATACCTCAGAGGAACAGTGTAAGCTAAACCAGACCAGAATAAATTGCAGCAATTTGTATGCGCCATATGCAAAATGTAATAAACTTTAGGTGATCTGTTAATTGTAGAAAAGACTGATTTTAGCCTCAGAGTCTAGCAGTAGAAAAAGTGGAGCTACAGGAAGCAGAGAAGTATGCTGCTTTGAAGTTTTTTATTTTACAGTTCTCAGCACAAGATTCCACTGATTCAGAAAATGTTAATTTAAATAACAACTCTTTAATTTGTATTCCTGTGCAGAACCAGATGGCTATTTCCTGTGGTTCTAGAGCTCATCTGGAGAAGGACTCGATAGCAAAGGTTTGTTTCCATTTCCTGCTGTTTACTAATACTCGGATACTTCCATTATTTGATTCTTCTGTACAGATTTTACAATTAAATAATCAATATTTGTAAAAGAATGGAAGCTAAAAAATAGGAAAAGGTTGTCGTAAGTGTAGTGTGTGCTCCATCGTATGCAAAGGGTGTGTTCTAGATTTCTTGGCACTTTGAACTGTTGTCAGTGTTCCAGTTTATGGATTTGATTTTCCTAGTTGAGAACATTTTACAAGCTGAGCTTCTGATCCGTGACAGAATTGGTAGTGAGTAACCAGTACTGGGGCTGGAGTGGAAGGCAGATGAGCTCAGTTCATTTTTATTGATTCCCTTCCAGTGCAAGAGCTTGATCTGCAGACCTTGAAACCTGTTTAAAATAATTTAGGGATAATTAGCAGCAAACTGTTTGAATAGTATCTCAGTTCGTGGGAAACTAATTTTTCTGTATTACTCATAGTAAAATTTTTGAGTTTTGAACACACAGACAGTACTGTTCTGTGTGTGGCTCTTGTGGAATAAACAGTGATGCACAGGCGCACAGTCTTATCTTGCATCTGGTTTTCTGATGTCTTGGCAGACAGTAGTTGACAAAGCACAGGCATGGAACTTGTATTGCAACAGATGCGCTGCTGGACTAATTTTTTCAGCATCACTGGATGTGCTCATCATGTTGAATGTTCTCAAGAGTAAGCTTTGTTTATACTGATGTTTAATGCTTGAAATGATTCTAAAATATGTACACAACTACTAAAATAGTTACAAAAGTTCAAAAGAAGTTACGCTGGTAATGTTCAGCCCCTGGTAGGTCTTTAATTTTTTCTTCTGGTTTATCAGGTAGTATTGGAGTGGTTCACTGGAAAGACTTGTTGTAAATACCGCTGCGTGTATGTTAGCATCCTCACAAAAAAAAAAAAATCCAAAACCTCCATCATTATCAGAAATTAGGATAAATCTGACATGGTACTGGCATGCTTATGGTACAGAATACACCATTTGCAGTTATTTGTTAGCTGTGCAGCCAGTGTATCCTGGAAATGCATGATGATCATGTAGCTGATAAATTTGAGCCCAGAAAAAAGGCTTTATTGTGTGGTCAGGTACTGAATGTAGATAAACTTTCTTCAATGCATTCACATTTCTTTTCATCTTTGAAAGCCTTGCTATATGAAGGAGAGGAATTAGAACAGGACTTTATCTTTTAATGCAAAAGTACAATTTTTAGGATGTGTCCATCCTTTGCTTCCTGTTTCTCCCCATATTACTGACTTTTTGATAAAGGAATCACCAGTTGGTTAGCTAGTACTGCTCTGCTTGAAATATGTAGACCATTTCCTCCCCCGGCTATCCTTAGACTGGAAAGGAGAGACTGCCTTTACCACGCTGGGAAGAAACTGTTGTGTAGTGCAATAGGTATAAAAAAAATGGCAGAACAATCTTTGAAAAGTTGGGATTTGTCTCTGAGCTTAGGGGCATCTAAAACAGTAGAACGAAGCTGTGAGAAGCAGCCGTATGGGATTTATTAAGGCCAGAATTTTACCCTTAAATTCAGTCTCAAGACATCAAGAATTCTATTCTGTTTCCAGAATTGTTAATGTACTTTAATAATCCCTAGTATGACATGAATAAATAGTCCTGGGAGTGATGAACATAACCCAGGAACTCCTCTTTGTGAAGTAAGTGCACAGTTTCGCTGGCTGACAGTCATGCAGCCTCTTAGAGCTTCCCTTTTGGGACTAGTAGCCTTGTGTTCTTGGTCACACAGTGGTTCACCTTCACCAAAAGAGCCAAAGAATCTACACCAGATCCACCATTAACCTAGGGCTGGAGCACTTCTGTGAGAGGCACAAAGTATGCACTTGAATTCCCTTGAGCCAAAGGCTATATTACATAATAAGCTGAGCATCTTCTCATTTTTCAAGTGAGGTTTGAAATTAATAGCTTTTAAGGCACCTCTTACCCCTCCGAGATGCTTACCAGTTAAATTGTTGTCTCCTAAAGATTTTGCATGGTATTTGGTTTGCAGTCTTCGTTTGCACCTAAATTGAGCTTAAGACCAGCAGTGAGTTCCGAAGCCGTTTGTGGATCAGAGTTCTAGTTGTTCAGGAGCTGCCTTGAATAAAAGACTAGGAGGGCCCTCTGCAAACCCAGAGTCCAGCCTCTGGATTCTATGGTCAGACTTACCTGTATGATTATTAATTATGTCAAAAACAAAATTGTAACCAAAGAGTAGGCTGGGAGAACGTTTACCTGGTACACAAAATACCTTTGTTAAAACAAAAGAACAAAAGAGATGACTGTGTAACATGCTGGAAATAGAAGAAGAAGTATTTTCTCACGCAGCAGCTGTTACTTCAGTCCTGGTTTCACTTGGTCCATCATATACTGCAAAAAAGTGCATTCTCTAATTGCATTCCCTTAAGTGCCTTAACATGGTGTGCGCAAGGTCTAGAGATCATGCGGTCTTGAATGACTGCGGGTGGCAGCAACAAGAGATGTTCCCATTTGGGTTTTTTTATAATGTAATTTTTTTTTCTTTTTCATTTTTGTGTCAGAGTAGCAGCTGGAGCCTGTTTAGTTTTTAGTGTGTATTCTTAAGAATAGTACTCTTTATGCAGTCCTGCTGGCTTATTCTTCATTGTTTGTCCTGTTAACTATTGAATTTGTTGTACCTGTTCAACCAATTTTTAGAAAAACAAGAGGACTAGATAGAGTGAAAAAATAGCTTCTACGCGTCCAGTGGAATAGAGCATGTAGCATGCCGTACCCCTCCTTCACCCTTCTTTTGCTGGGGGAATTCCCGGAGAACCGTGCAGAAGATACTATGGCTGTCTCACTCCTTTATTGAAATACAGGTGCAGGTTCCTGGTCCACTTAATAAGGTGTTATCCAGAATGAAAAGCTGTTCTGGATTAGGGAAAGGAGAAAAAAGAACTTGGACTTCTCAGCATCCTAACCATGTGCTTGACTGGCGAGTCTTTCCTTTTCAGCTGTAATCTTGTTTTACTGTAACAATTGAAAAGTTCTGGTTTTATTCCAGTGCAAAACAAAACCGGTTTACAAACTTTGAAAGCTATCATGAAACAGGATTATTGTCCTGTAAACCAGCGCAAACACTTCACTCATCACTTAAACAAAACCATCTAACTTCTTGCCTTTTGTCCACAGCGCTCTTACTTTCGAACTCTTCTTATGTACGGTTTCCACTTCCTTGTATGGTTTCTCTGTGTCAAAGAGATCAGGGACACGCAGTGCGGATTTAAACTTTTAACCAGAGAAGCTGCCTTGCGGACCTTCTCAACTCTTCATATAGAACGCTGGTAAATTCTTTTTTTGCTGTTGTTTTTATCTAATTGATCATGGTTTTGAAAAAGTAATTTCAATATTGCAGCTACTACGAAGCATGTGATGTCTGTTTATAAATTCTAGCTGCTCAGGTTAACCAATTATAGTACTACTTCCTTGGCACTTTAGATTTCTTGTTATGCTAAAATGTCCTAGTATTTGCTAGGGATTCTATTTTATTATTAAAATATACTTTAGGAAATAGTTGAGTATTTAATTTTATTCTTTCTACTCATGACGACAGGGAGAAGGGGTACAGATGGGCTTAGTAAGTTTTAATTGTAAAAGAGCATCCAACGTAAACTGCAAAAAGGATTTTAAGACTACATTGCTGAGATTTTTAGTGGCAACAGTTGACTCCTTGACTGCTTGCAAGTCCATTTTACTTTGGCATGTGGTATAGGAAGAGTTGTGTAATACTGGGAAGTGGGACATTTTGGTTTTGCCTTGTCAGAGCAACTGGTTATTGATTAGGGGAGCAAACAAAAAGAAGATCCAAAGAACTCAACTCTTCTCTCTTCGCCTTTAAAAGAAATCCCAAACGAACAATTTCTGCTTGTGTTGTAATCCACTCCCTATTTCTAAGAGTCCTTTCTCCTTTTACACGAGCCATACAAGCAGAGTAAGAAATGGAGAGAAGCTCTTATTATGATAAGGAAAGTTAAGAGTTATTAATCCTATTCAAAAAATTTTATCAGCCTATTTGTATGCATTACAACCTCACAATTCAGTGCTGCTTAACCAAAACATTTTACCTAAAATCCATATCTGACGTTTGTAATCGCTGAAGGCTCAAAATGAAAGGAAATGCCTACTCTTAGATTATTTTCTTGCTAGAATATTTCATGACAGAACTACTGATAGATCTCATTGATGTAAGACGGTAGAAAAATGATGCATAGTCTGAATTACTTTAGAGCTCTCTTTCATTATAATTTAGCTCAAACAGTTCCCTTATGAGAGTGATACACAGTCATGGCTACTGTTATGGGACTGAAGCACTTTTTCCATGCAAATACCATAATTTCTGTAAACTTCCTACACCACAGTTATTGCTGAAATGGATAGTGACAGTCCCCAGGCTTAATTAAGTATAATCAAATCTTTTCAAACTGTTGTCTTCATCCAAGAAAATCTCTCACGAGCTACTGCTTGCTGACAGGGAACAGAATTACCGAACAAAGTTCTCGTACGAAAATGTGTGTAATCCCGCAGTCCTAGTCAGTTCCAGTACATCTAGTTATAGGTTGATCTTTGGCAGTGATGGTTGAGCTATATGGCCCCTCCAGAATGGGGTTGCAAAGGTAGTGTTTGGGTGCCCAAATCTGATGCAGGATGTGGAGCTTCTGTTCAGTTGAATCTGGAATTGTGAGCAGTCAGCGTTTGCAAAATCACCTTCCTAGCTGAGTGGTTTGTTTATTGGCTTTAAGAAAACTATAGCTGAACCAGAAACGTGATTTCTGCTGCTACCTCCAAAACCAAATTTGATCTATAAAGTTCTTTAAATATCACGTACAAGAATTTTCTAAATACATGGTTGAACGTGTATGCATAGCTCAGAAGTGCATATCTCAAAATTATCCTGTTTAACTTCACTCTGTAAATGAACGGCTTTAAGAAGAAATACTGAAAGAAATGAATGAGGATAATCAGTTTAATCTGTAAAAATGGAATCTTCAATCTTGTTCTGTTGTAAACGGAAGATTTTTAATATAATTGTACTTATTGGGCGGACATACTATGTAAAGTGTTCAGGTTTTCATTAAAAAAATCTTAACAAGCTTTCTCCTGCTACTCAGATTCTCTGGCAACAAAGGAATGAAAGAGTAAAAATAATTGTGCTGCACGTTGTCATCTGTACCCCATTATCCAGGAATAGAGGCAGTGAAAAAGGGATATTGCTAACTCATTTTATGGTAATTATATTGCTGGTGTGGAACACACTGGGTCATCAGGTCTTGGTGTGTTAATTCATTGTGCTTATATGTGCTGCTATAAAATTAGCCTTCTATTCTTGCTTTTGTGTTTACACTAATCCATAAACTAATCCCCTAAGTGTTTTCCTGTTTGTATGAAATTTACTGGTTAGTGATGAGGAATGGTTGTTTTGTTAGTCAAGAAAAGAATAACTCAAATTCTTCCGATAAACAACTCTTCAGATACTTCCAAGTCACAGATTTGCCTAAAACAACAACAGGAGTTTATTTGGTTTAATTTTCTGCCAAAACAGGCAATATATTGCCTGCTTTTATCCTCATCTGTCCTTCAGGTAGTCCCTGTACTTCCCTGCCTTTATTTTCGTACTTACCTGGTAGTTTCAGTGAAATCTGACAGAAGAGTAGAGGTCTCAAGATGGGAAGCTTTGGCAAGTTGTGTGGCAACTGAAATCCTAGTAGAGGAGAGAAACTCAGATTATTGCCACTGCTGAAGAAAAAACTGCAGTATGGGCTCAAAAGTTGCTTATCATCAGCCTCATAGGTAGCCATTCTGCATGTGCCACTGGAAGCTAACATTTCAGTGCACAAAACAGAGGACTATCCCTTTCCCAGTTAATATTCATAAGATCTGGAAAGAAAACTGGGAGGTAGGGAAGTATAAGCATGTGGGGGAAGTGGGTATATTAAAGGAAATGGTAGTCGTAAGTGAAATGTCTGTGGCATCCAGACAGTTGGGATAATTGCAGTAGGAAATAATAGAGGTCCATCAAATGTTCATCCCATAGAACCATACATTGGATTCCTTTGTATGTGGCAATGTAAGAATCTGAAATAGCCCAATAATGGAAAGTTCTTATTTTAAAAAAAAGTGGCCCCTGGTTTCTTTCCATTGCATAGCATGTGTGTAAAAAGGAAAATAAAAACTGGTTAGACGTCGTGCCGTGGAGGTTTTGTCCATGTCACGAGAATGAAGATGTAGTAGTCAGTATTATATTTCTGCTGACCTGGAACAACGGTGAGTCCCTAACTGGGTCACGGAACAACTTATTCATACTGAGACCATCAGCAGGGGGTTGCAGAGAAACCACTGTCTGGATATTGGACAAAAGGCTCTGAAATCTGGGTTTATTACCACCTCTGCATCATTGCACTGGGGCTATTTGACATGGGAAGAAATTACTTGATTCTTTTTGAATCTTAAAATCCCATTAGTGAAGTGTAGCTCTGTTAGGTTTTGAAAGAATTCAGTTCAGTGTCGTCAGTGCTTAGATATTCTGGTAATAATGCAGGAGAATGCTGGGGAATATTCAGCAAACGACCAGCGTTTAATAGGACAGAAGCTGTCTGAGGGCCAGCGCCCGAGTCATTGGGTGTGTCGAGGGCTCCCCTGCTGCTGAACTGGAGCGTGTGGTGAGCTGTTGAAGAGCATGAACATGATTCAGTTTCTGCGGAAGCCTCATCTGTCCTGTCAGGCTCAGATTTTTTGAGGTACTGCAGTGTTAAGTGAATTCGTATGTGAGGACATAATAAATATTTAGACTAAACATTAATACATAACATATTTACTCATGGTAATATAAAATGGCTATAAAATTGGCTATCTGATAATTCCTGCCCTGAGCTGTTAAGCTTACTGCTCGGAATACAAATACGCACACACAATGGACGGGATTTGCTTCATCGCATCTACTTGTCATCTAGCCTCCCTTCTTAGACAATAGAAGAAGGGACGATTTTAGGGTCTAATTCATTCATTCATCCTAATACAGGCCTCTAAAATATGCCAGATGAAGTGCAGCTGACAAATGCTTGTTTCCTTCCCTCGACGACGAAGGGACTTGACAATTTGTACGGAAGGAGCTATCGCTACTGCAGATGACTGAAGTTCAGCAGGGTAAATTCAGCTCACAGCGGTGTGGTATGTAGGAAAAAACGTGTCAGGTTGCTGGTGCCTGAACTGCATCAAAAGGATAAACTATTCAGTAAATCCTGAAAGAAAAACTACTGAAGCAATTTTGTATCGAAGGCAGCTCACTTTCTGGGCTGTATAGGCGGCATCCGTTGTTTCTGTAGACAAAAAGCCCCGAGAATTCTTCCTTTTGGGTAAAAGAATCCGGTATTGTCTTTGCGTAACAAGAGAGCACCAGTGCTGAATTAGCACTGGGCAGTAGGAGGCTGCCCTGAAGTGCTTGATGTTGTCAATACTGCTCCAAAAGGCAGAGCAATACTTATTCAAGAAATAAGACAGGTTTTATTTCCATGTCTCTCAGCAGGCTGATAACGTACTTCACTCAAAGAGCAAGTGTTAGGAGCACAGTCTCTTTCTTGGAATCTGAACGTCTTACAGTCTGGTAATAGATATCAGTGTAGATATCAATAGATGTCAATGTAAACAACATAGCTATCATGCTGCTAGGTTGGATGGGTGGAAGGATTTCTAAGTTTCCATACTTAAGTAGCTATCAGAGACACCAAAAATAAATGCATAGGGTGTTTTCAGCGTTTCACCAGCATCACCGATAAAATGGAGTCTTGTGTTTCCATATTCACCTGTTGTAGGAAAAAGAAGGGGAGAACATCAAGACCTTCCTTTATATGATCTTATGTGCATCTTTGACAGTTTCAATATTAATTTAATCATAAGGAAATAACACAATACCAGCTGCATTAAGAATGAAAAACTAATTGCTTAGACCTTCACTTTTTTCTGTTTTCTTCATGCTCTTCTGTCAATTCCAGGTGACATTGAATTGAATATCACCTCTTTAATGTTAAAAATACTAGAAAACAGAGACTGCAGTTTTCTTCTTGCTGTGCTGAATTTGATTTATAGATGCTTATATTTAGGAAATCTTAAAAGCAAACTGAAATACACAAGGAAAAATACTGTTTTACCATTATGGTGATAAGGATCGTGTAACACTTTTTAAACAGAGACCAAGATATTTCCTAGAATATTTTGTTAATCTAACCCTAAAGTTTAGAAAGCATTGGAAAATTAATAGACACTGGAAAGTGTTTATATATTTGATATTAAGAAATCATGCTTACATCCTAAACTAGCTTTTTTTTGGTGAATATTCTTGTTGACTCTTTTGTTTAACTGTCCTTTGGAGAGCTGGCTGTGTATATACAAATACAAACCGAACGGTCTTGAAATTTACTTTCGAAATAGCAAAGTTTTGACATTAGTTTGAAATGAGAGCAACCTTTTGAACAGAGAGCATATGCTTTGTGTTTTACGTTCTGAATCTGATTACACCACTGATCTATTTTTCAGAAATGGATGGATTACATTTTTTAAATTAGAACTTAAAAGAAAATTAAAAGGGATATTTTAAAAACATAATAGAGACAGTTGGAATTACTCACTTTCAGACTCCAAAAGAAGCTGTAGTTCTGCATCTAGAGTCTTGACCTGAGAAATGTAACTGTTTATGTTAAATTTTAATGCACAGGAGGAAAACTGGAAAATTAAATGGTCTCACTGGCAGAATTTTCCTGTCCTAAATTTGATCGTTGATTTCTTTTGACTACCAAAAAAAAAAAAAAAATCCCAAACTTACATTTTCTTCCAGCCAGAAAATGTCTTTCCTTACCTGGGAGAACTAGACATAGCAGCAGATACTGTCCTAACTGGAATATTGATAAAATGAGGGGAAATTCAAAACGTAATTCTAGTCCTGGTTTGATTGACATACTTTTGTAAAGTGGCAATTTATAATGATACTACATAACTCAGCAGATCACTGATTAGATCACATCATTGCTATTACTTTTGTCTATAAAAATTGCCTTGTGCACTGAACAAGCCATGCTGTTTCACATTTAAAACTTGAAAGCTCAATATAAAAAATCGATGTTTGTTTCTCCAGTTTGTCACTCATCTCTAAATGTGAGTCTCTATATAAAAATTACAGAAAAAATAAGCTTCCGTATTGCTACAGGGATTTTTTTCCACTCCTTTGGCATTGTAGACCTACACAAGCAGTGGAATGAGTTGTTTTTTCCTGATTGTGTGCACAACAAGTAGAATTGTTTATGAACGTCAAATCAACGCAGAAATATTTTGCTGTTATAACTGTGTCTGTTTTGTCTTGTGAAAAAATCCTGCTCCTGGCAGACATATGTGGACTTTAAAAAGCCCCAGTACAGCTAGAGCAGTACTGGCAGTCTAACCTTCTGACGTCTGATTTCATTCTTAGACCTCTTTGGCCATTGAAAGTTTTCTCTGCCCATTAAGAGTTTGCTGGAACAACATTATCTTGGGTGTAGAAAAGTCCTAAATTCCAGTTAAAACAATGTAACTGAAGGCCTGGTTTTGATATTTGAAACACTTAATATTGGACCAGCAAAAAAAGAGTCCTAGTGCAAGTTAAAATACAGAATAATTTTGCAGGGTAGGTGTTTTATAAGGTGAGGCATTTTAAGGGTTCACTTTAAAAGGGCTGAATTCCATTGACCGCCTACCAACTTGGTGTTCAACTGAAGCTTAGCCAGCATCGTCTTAAATTGTAACTTAACCAAAAGTACTCCTTAGCGTAAACACAGCCACGTGGAGAAGTTTTTTATCTTTCTCTGTTCTACATTTCATGTTTGTGTTAATTAACACATAATGCAGCCACTATTAGATGGGGAAGTTGTTTGCACCATCTATTTTTGGGTGTCTAACTTTGGGTACTTAGATTGGAGCCTGAATTCATTCAGGCTGGAGCCAAACCTAGGTTTTCTGAGCTGTGTCCCCCCGTCCACAGAGGCACCTACTTTTGCTTTCTGCAGCAGGGTCCATTGAAGTACATGGTGTGAATAATTCCCTGCTATTTCTGACAGCGGTTCTGTCAGTTGTTAACTAGTCACAAATGGCTTCATGTCAAAACATGTGTATCGCACTCACCAACTCATCCACTGGTGTTGCTTTGATCTCCTCTAGGATAGGCTCTGGCTAACGTACCCGTGCTTAAATCCTGACTATGGAAACTTCTGTATGGTTCTTCTGTACCATCTGCATCTGGTGATCTGCAGCATGGGTGTAGTTACTCTCGGTGTATTGAATATACTGCGATCTATATTCCCCAATCAACTATTCTAGTATGTGTATGAGGTGTACTGAAAGGTGGTGGGGAACAGGGGAAGAGGAGAGGTATCCCAGCAGTGTACTATGGAAGTCATTCTCCTCTCAGCTTTGAACAGGGTTTTTTTTAATTTCACGATATGTTCACTGTTACACAAATTGCAACCACATGTAACGATATTAATGTTCAACCTGATTCATTCCTGTGCTTTTAATCTTTTACTTTGAGCGCTGTAGGTCACCGAACGATTTAATGTTGTTGTACTGTGAGGTACATTGCTGACATTCCAGTAACCAGTTGTCCATAGGAATTGTTGCAAATAACTACTAGTTCACTAGGCTAATACTTTATGTAGTTATATTTTTAGCGCAGCTCATATAGCATAATTCATCAGACAATTATTCTGTCTCTTAAGATTTTTAGTCAGTTAAGTAGTATTACAAAATTAGATTTAGTCTTAATACACATGACTCATAAACATTCAAAGGTGAATACATGGGTTTTTTGGCTTACAAATGTAAAATGTCAGCAAAAAATTAAATAATGCAACTTCAGTAGAAGACACCATGGCATAATTAATAAAATAATATTCAACCCTCATTTAAAGAAAACAGTGAAATGGCAGGGCTGCTTGGAGCAGATTCAGTTCACTGAGGTTAAAAAAACCAAACACATTTATTCCCGTAACTTTGTGACAATTAAAAGGCCTGTGTCCTAATCAAAATCGGATTTACAGAGTGGTTCTAAATTCTCTATACACAATAACTGTAGTCTCTGTAGATAACCTCTGTTTATGCTGCCTTTGCATGTTTTAATGCTGTCCAGAGCGATACCAGTAGCTCTCTTGTAACATACATGTACAGTGCGAGTTCAGGTTGACGCATGTTTGGTAATGATTTCACCAGCAAGCCAGCATGCTGCGATCTGTACTTCAATGGGAACCTACATGTACATATGTCCTGGTTTCGGCTGGGATAGAGTTAATTGTCTTCCTAGCAGCTGGTACAGCGCTGTGTTTTCAGTGTGGTATG
>JAVKLA010000026.1:1291247-1302345 GCA_034782735.1 Sagittarius serpentarius
CCCACTGGGTGGGGGGGGAGCGAGTGAGCGGCTGCGTGGTGCTGTGTTGCTGGCTGGGGTTAAACCACGACAACATATCATACCTAAGTGCACATTTCAAAGTGGACTTCTGGTGTTGCATTCATTAATAGTTTTGCAGAAATGCACTGCACTGCTTAAAAGGCGAGGGTGGCTTGAAGGAGAAGGAAATAATGTCTGAACTTGGCTAGCAACCTGC
The DNA here is from genome assembly GCA_034782735.1 of Sagittarius serpentarius. Classification (NCBI taxonomy): domain Eukaryota; kingdom Metazoa; phylum Chordata; class Aves; order Accipitriformes; family Sagittariidae; genus Sagittarius; species Sagittarius serpentarius. The sequence continues at coordinate 1,291,465 of JAVKLA010000026.1, forward strand.
TGAAGTACGTCCTTTTGCCTGCTCTTATCACCTGTCTGTCCCTTTCTGCCCTTTCCGTAGTGCTAAATGGGGTTACCAGTGACTTGAATTCAAGCAACCCGTGAAGCATGAACGAATAATGTTATTTTTTTATTGCACACATTTTCTGCAGTGGCAAAAGATTTTTTTTCATTTCAAAAGAAAATTGTCTTGGACTTAGCAATGAGAATTTAAGGGGATTCTAAACTTACGAAGTTACTGAGAGAAAATGTGGACTAGTGTTGAATTGTACTTGACTGCCTCGCAGCTGCATTTTCAAGACCTGTGTCAGCTGCTTTGGAACATCTGTTCCATTGACTTCAAGCTGGAAACCTTACCAACAGCTTGGCTAAAACATTTCCAGTTCCTTAACCTTCAAGGTTTAGTTCCCTGGGAAAAAAAACTCTGTTTGAATATGTATTGAATCTAGTAGAAATCAGATGTGGATGGCCGTTGACAGTTTTTTCCAATACAGACTAGTATTTTTAAAAAGCTTTTTACTGGGGGAGGGCAGGGGGCAGTTTAGCTTAAATTCCGATTACTAGAACTCCTTTAGGGAACAAGAACATCCCTGCTGGCATTTGAAGACTACAAAGAGGAGGGAAGAAAGACCCAGCAATCAGTAACCCTAAGAAATTTAACCAAAATCACGAGAATCTTCATGTGATTTGCATTCACCTTTGTCAATAGTAGCTACTGGTAGTTTCATATGCTGATTTCTACGTGAACATTACAAGCTGTAGTTGCCAAAACACTTTTCTAATATCAAAAGCCTCGGTGTCTCAGATCCAGAGGGCCCACGTGAGCATGCAGTTGCAAGAATGAAGCACACAGACACTTCTCTGTGTGGAGAACTGAGAGGATTGAAGTGTGGTTTGGACAAACTGGGCAGGGAGGGGCAGCTGACTTCGAGCAGGATCACTTCCCCAAATCATTTTGCTGCACAACCTGCAAACAGTTGTGCCAGCAAAAAAGACAGGTCTCTCAAGAGGGATTTTGTGTGGTACATTAAATGGTCACCGGGTAAAGCACAACTGTCGTTCAGGTTCTGTTATGGACAGTAACGTGAATTGTTTCACACTTCTGCGCCGCTGCCTTTATCTTGACTTAGAACATACAAGGAGAAGCCATCACATCAGTGTAAAGCCACAGCACGTAGCTGTCCCCTGTGATGAAACTACTAAAGATGCAGGTTGACGCTGCACGCTTGACAGGTTGGTCTTTAAAAATGTTTAAATCGTGATTGTGGCAGAAGGAAAAGTGAGCAGTGGTCTGAACACAGCGTGACCTACACCTTCAAAAACAGGACGCAGTGAGGTATTGTTGTCTGTATACTGGCTACGTTCCGAGCCGTTCAGTCAGGGAAATTAATTTCCCTTTCATGTGCATCTGACCTGTAGAGCATTGGTATCAACTTCATAACTGAACACCAACCTCCTTAAATCAGGCTAGGGATTTAATTAACAGTGCCACCATCTTTCTTCTGGAAATAAGTATGACTATATTTTCTATTTCCTGTTCTTCTTCAGGGCATTTGACGTGGAACTTCTTTATATAGCTCAGCACTTGAGAATACCTATAGCAGAAGTTGCTGTCAACTGGACTGAAATTGAAGGTAGGGAAATTGTTTATATTCATGTAAGATTCCTTAACAAGTCAATCCAGAATGAAATATCCGAGGGTCTTCCCATATTTTACCCAGTTTTGGTAACACACCGCCTTCTTTCCATACACATGTTGAATTTCATGTCCTTGCCAGCCTTCTGCTGTGGCATGGTACAGGAAGAGGGTAGCAAGGGGGAGAAACTCTGCCCTCCCACTGGAGACAAAAGTAGGTAGTTACACTGCTAGGACAAAGCACTACTTTGGCACATCCTCTTGCTGTAATGTGTTAATAAAAATACTACAGTTGCACAACACTGTGCAGGAGGTCTGACCATTGTTGTTTATTGATTCAACTCCATTTCACTGGGTCTTGCCTTCCAAAATTCGCAGCCCACCTGTTAAGGCCTCCTCTAGGGAACCCCCTCTTCTTAAGATAAAATGCTCTTTCAGACCCGGAGGGAGGTCACTGTTACTGGGTCACTGGAAAGTATAGCTCCATACATCCTTCTTCATAGCAAAGCCAGCTCCAGCGGTACTGCTTGCTTCTGCTCAGCTCCTCCCTCACATCAAATGCGGTTCTTTTTTTCCCTTTCGTGTTGTTTGTTTTTTTTTTAATCTGAACCTCTTCTCCTGAACACAATCCCTGAAGAACAGAAAGTGTAATGGACTGCAGTGGTGATGAAGGGTGCAAGTACAGAACATCCTAAGCCAGCTTTACTAGGAAATAAATGTTTTCTTTCAGTGCAGTTCCACATGTATATTGCACCTAACACAAATGTTAGCAGAGATGGAAGAGGGCTCGGTTTCATAGTGTGCGTTCCTTACCTTGCCTGGAGATAGGCATGTTCATGTTACTGCTGTAGGATGCTGTGGGGGTCCTCTTCTCCAAAGTCACTAAGAAATCATTTGCTTAATTATTGGTGTTCAGGTTTCTATTTACTTGAACAAAGCCTTGTCGCAGAGAATACTGTGCATCTTGGGACATACAGGGAATTACTGTGCTGCTGGCAAACTAGAATGTCCCACGTATGGTATAATGTAATTACTATAAAGCAATAACTTTTGCAATATAAATTTTTATTAATGTTAAGGTCTGGGTTGTGGGGCTGGATGTGCTGAGAATGCAGAGGTTCGTGAGTACTTAAATGTGCGTCTTGCCAGTGCCCATTTTTTCTAACAACGTCCTTCTGATTTTCTTCTTCGTCAATCACAGGTTCTAAGTTAGTTCCCTTTTGGAGCTGGCTGCAGATGGGCAGGGATCTTCTTTTTATACGACTGCGATATATGACTGGTGCCTGGCAGCTTGAAACAAGAAAATGTAATTAGGTTATTTACATTTTCCAAATATATTATTATACTTAATGGAACATGAGAACAGTTTCAATCAGTGAAGTGGTGATGAAAGCTGAGGTAATTCTTCATTGCTCCTATTGTATGTTTCATTTTTGCAGCATGTATGTGTTTTATAAGATTGTCAGCAGGGAATTTGTACAATGTTTTGAAAAGAGAAAGCATTTCCAAAAAGATTTTCTTATCTGGTAATCAGGTTTTTAGTTTATTAAATAGTAGCTTCAACATGTCTTATAAATTCACTCAAATAAATGTATCTGCTTTTGTCTCCTCATACATTTGGAATTTCCTTATCCATGGTAAAAAGAGGCCCTCTGTTCTACGTTGTGCAATATTGTGTTGTGAATGACCTCAGCCATGTGTTTCTGTGGTATCTGGAAATATATGGCCATATTGGAACTTGGAATTATCAATCATGGTTCACACTGATGCATGTTTAGATTGAATGTTATGGGAAACGTTAATGGGTTTTACTGAGTTATAACAGTAATATTCATAAGGCTGTTCTAAGAACTTTCAGTAGTCTCTTGACGTTCCAAATGTTTTTGTCTGAAGCTGAAATAGTTTGTCTGAGATCAAACTGCAGATGGTCTCCAGGCTGTAGAAGGTCCAAGAGAAAGCACATTTCGTTTTAAAATGTTGTCTTTTATAAATGTTTTGTTTGTATGTACTAATTAATACTGCATGCTCAAGGCTAGGAGTCCTTGGCATCTACAAATCTGTAGTGAAAAGGGTATGGAAAGCTAATTCAGAGCATACAAAAATGAGACCCAATGTACCTTGGGGGCCTGTGCATTAGCAATGCCAATTTGAAGTTCTCATGCTTCGAATGAGATCAGAGAGGGAGGGAGGGGTCTTGAGCCTTTCTTAGAAATGTCATATCCTGTTACAGTACACAAGTTTCAGTAGTGCTTTCAAAACAGTTGTGGATTGCCAACAAACTAAGCCAATCTTTCTTTTGGAAACGTGTACAAATTTGAATAGATTTAAAGAATGAACGGTATATGGCTGTACTTTGACATATGATTTCACTGGTGATTTTTCTTATTCCTTTTGCAATATTGAGTTGAGTTTTGCTTTTGTTAGGATTACCTCAGTTTTCTGTAAATTGAAGTGTTGGAATAAATTCTCAAAAAGTATCTTCAGTTTGATTTCACAGGCTTTATTCTCTTGCCTAGTCCACATACATATCTCTCACTTCTGCAGAATCAATCACATAACTCCTCCTTGCCATTGTTAGAATAAAGTACCAGCTTCTCAGTTTTTGTGAAGTGAACTTCCCTGATCAAACCTGGACGATGATAGCTCTGCCTATAATTCATTAAAGTTGCCAACCAGTTCTCAAAAGCAGCTTCCTAAAATTTTCCTCATGTCTTACCTTAAAATTGAGCTTATTTGAAATTTTAAACAAAATAGTTCACCTTTTTCAAATGATGAGGCTTAGGTCATGCATTATTTTCTGTGTGGTAAGTAAACTTCTGGTGACACCTTCTTTGCAAAAGTTCTCCTTTTGAATTGGATGCTAAAGCATGGAAGGGGGGTGCTACCTTTATGATTTTTTTTTAATTAATTTGTGCATTTTCTACAAAGTTTTTTCAAAACTTTGCAGATAAACTCTCCAGTAGCTCTCTCCTTATCGAGCAGTCTCCTTTAGCAACTCTGCATATGTTGGTCCAACAAAACACCTGATATCTTCCACCTCAGAGATGCAGAGGTAAGGCTAGATTTACCATCTTTGAGCTGTGTGGGGTTGGATGCTGGAGCTTGGTGGCAGGGAATTCTCTTATGCTTTCAGTGGGTTTGAGCCGTAGATAAAGATCACTACACGTCTCGTAGTCCAGAGTCTGCTCCCTGGCTCTGAGGCTGACAGACATGGCACTGGTCACATCCATATGCCTACGTCTCCCTTCTCAGATGCCTTTCAGAGCCAGCTTGCTATATCTAAACTGTCTGTTGGAGATAGTCCTTGACCTGCACTGACTGCCACACTATGCCCAAAAATATTTTGAGAGCGGGGATAGGCTGCTGTGGGACAGCGGGCACACTGTAGTTCACTTGCGTAGGTGTAGCCTGACACGTTCTGTTGCAGTGGGGATAAAAGCTGAACTGGTACGAAAAAACAAAAGGAGTAACCGGGACAGAAGGAGAATGGGGAGGAGCAGAAAAGGAGACTGATCTGGGGCTGAGACTGAAAGCCAGAGAGTGAAATGGAAGATGGGAAGTACTGAGACTGCATGAGGAATGGGGATGGAACAGCAATGGACTCGACAAACAGACTGGAACAAGGGAGTGGGGAAGGAGACAGATCAGTTAATGATGGAAAAAAGGAAAGGTTGTTAATGAGGGAAGGGGAAGCTGAAGGGGCTCACTAAGCCAAGTCCTCCACAAGAACAGGGTTAGGACAGAAATTGTCTAAAACAAGCTGGGACTGAGGATGTAGTGATATTCAGAGTCTGGGCTGAAACTCAGGACCTCTTTTTCAGTGTTTCTCAGTCATTATTTAACCTCTACAAAATCCTTTGGCAAATCACATCTCATCTTTCTGTGCCAGTCCATAAAGAGAGTAACTGGCTGCCGGTATCAGTTATTCTTCCAGTCCTGCTCACTGAAACCTGCAGTAGATCTACAGGCTCCAATTCTGAACCGCGTGGAGCAATGGAATCTTTCACAAAGATGTGGGAGATGATATAAACCGAGTTTCAATGAAAGCTCACTTTTCAGAGTTAGAAAGCCAGGTGTGAAGAACATAGGAAACAAAAGTAGCCTTTCTGACTGAGGGTGTTAGAGGTACAGATTCGGTTCGTCTGTTGTTTAAGTCCACGTCCAAGCCCACATCTTAAGAAGCGGTGACAGAATTCCCAAACCCTTCTGCAAATCACTTCAGAGGGATCTTTGGACAGTTCAGTGATGTAGGTATGGCACTATCCCTGTCTTTCAGCAGATCAGAGTTAAAAAAACTGAGTTCCAAGTCTGCCATAGTGTGTTCTGGGGTTGAAGCATTATCGGTTGCTTGCCTGAGAACTGTTTCTCTTTGTGTGGAATGATCTCAGGTCTCGAACGGTTACCTGTGCTTGTTGAACAAACTGCTTCAAGCTTTCTCTGAAGCAGAGGCAGCAAAGGAGACTTCCTTCAGCTGAGAAGGATGGTTGGCTTTGCCTTCTGTGACTCATGTAGTGATCAGAAGTCCTGGGGAGCGTACTCAACTCCTTGTATTTGCAGGAATACAAGCAGCAGCCTCTGACACCAAAACATTTTACACTAACCTAAGAGTTTTATAGCAGTGTTAGAGGCAGAGTGATGGGAAATATAACTCACTTAGAATTGCTGAAAATCAGATGCTTTAGAAATCTAATAGATCTAATAGAACTCTGTAGCTGTCAGAGATCAGAGATGCCCGATCTTTGTATGAAATATATATCCTAACAGTCATTCACATCCTGATCTTCCCCAAGCTTTTACCTTAAAAGGAAGAGTTAGCTGTTCTTGTTAAATCCGTAAATTTGTGGATACTTACTGGTTACTCAGTTTAGTTTATTTCCAAGTTTATTTAATTTATTACCATTATTTTTCTGTGTAGCTATGCAAGCCAATGGGAATTTTGGAAGCGTGTATCTTGATTTTCCCATGAAGATCACATCAGGTGACAGAGGTTTTGGACCAGACCCAGTATGTGACTTCAGAAGTTAAGCATCAGGTTCCCGGGTGCCTACGTTTAAGGTTATTGGAATCCAGAATCCTGAACGAGGCACCTTTTACTTGCGTGAAATACTACCTGTCCCAGGCCAACCTGCTGGCTTTAGTCAGGGTTGTCTCACGTCAGCCTGTTCAGCGTGCGGGGAGCTCTCTGCTCGCTGCCCAGCCGAGAACCCTTTTCTTAGGGTGGGAGGGAGTAGAAGCCTGTCAGAGAACAGGCGTAAGCTTTCCCTTAGCAGTGGAGGAGCCTCCTTACTAGTCCACCGATTCAAGCCTGTATCTAAGAAATGGGAGACCAAGAGTAGATTCCCACACTGGAGGGAGATGAAACCCGTATGGCCCATGGGGTGCTCTTCTCTAACTGCTCTCTCTTTAAGCTGTTCCACTGTGCACTGGTGTGTGTAAAGCCCAGTAGCGAAACAACTCTGCCTCATTTATCGTATCACCTGCCTGAGGGTGAGGAAGACCTGCGTTCCAGCCCTTCTCTCTGGCGTATTTACTGTCTGTTTACTATATATTTGCTATACTTACTTAGGATATCAGGAGATAGATTTCTTGAGAGCCGTACTCTCCTCTGTGTTCCTTCAGGCCCAACGTACCTCAACTGTTGCACAGCAATCCCAGAATCAGTGGAAGATTCTCCTAGGTAACATTTCAGAAGCAGCTGTGCGGGTTTAATTGCACAGAGCCATAAAGAGCGAGTGTTCCTGCTCCCTCTGCAGCTGTTCTGGGGCTGCTGGGAGTCTCCCTCAGCCCGTTCAGCTCGCTAGAATGGCAGGATGCCATCTTCTGCTCTTTTGGGGTTTTTTCCTTTCTTCTGAGAGGGTTTTCTGCCATTTCAGTGATTTAAAATGACTCACTGAGTGAGTGGTCCGGCAGGCACAGGGTGCCGCAGCAAAAGGAGGACTTCCCCTTTTGGCAGCTGTGAACTCACCACAAGCTTAAAGAATGACTTGTCACCTGGAGGCTAGGACACTTTTCTAAGGTAGGAAATGTGAATTTAAATTCCTCCTTTTTTAAGCCTAGACAAGACCTGAGGTCTTGTTGCCCTCTCAAAATGAGACCTTTAATTACAGAGCTCCAGCAAGAAAGTCCTGGCTCCGTCTCTTGATGTATTCCAGAGCCCCCACTTGATTTTATGGAGTGCCACAACACAGAATGGGAAGCTCAGCTGGAACATTTCCCAGTTGTTCCTACTAGGCGAAAGGCTGATTGATTCACATTTGATGCAGTCCTACTTAATGGCAGAGACTCTGTAGAGAACCAAAGTTCCTCTGAGCACATGTAGACAACTTCCCTGGTCACACAGCCTGTCATTCAAACCAGTGTTCTGCCTAACTTGTCCTCACTCTTCTCTTTATAGACTTGCAGAGATACAAAAGGTCTCCTCGTTTGTATTTCAGTGGAATCTTAACCTTTACTGTTTCCTCCTGCCCTTGCATTTGCAGGGGTGACCCATGGAGAAGCAAGTCTTCCAGATTACTCACTGTCCTGCGTGACCCAGCCCTCTAACGACACATCAAAACAAAGTAATCTCACAGACTTTGAAGACAATATAAAAACAACCAGAGAAAAACTACGTGGTAATTCTGCAACATTCTTAGCAGCATCCATGCCTGCATAGTTAGTGCTTTCATAAATATAGATTTCAATTTTTAAAAAATATTTTGGTATCTCTGCATAAAAAACTTACTTTTCTGCACCACTTTACTAACACTTCATAAGAGACTTTTTCAATAGGCTACTTAATATCAAAGAGTTCTCTTTGAAAAACACATGCAAAAAACCAAATTGCTGAAAAAGGTTCAGTGGTTTACACAAGTTTTCTTCACTGTTGCCATTTTTTATTACAACCCAACACAACAGCAATGCAGAATCCCCTGATACACACTTAGCTTTTATCCTTACAAGCCATTTTTTTAAGTCATGTTTCAAATATGGATTGGAAAAAACAGTAAAAATTCTCTTTTTAGTCACTCTCAGGCATGTCCTGCTGATGCGCAGTCTGTTTTCTGTGACAACTCTAGCAGTTGACTCAATATCCTTAACTGGTGTCAGTGACACTGCAGCATTATCACAAAGCCAGGTAACTCTTAAATGAGTAATAACATGGCTTTTATCAGTTTTAATCTATATAAAGTACTCAGAGATCAGTACTATGAAGTATAAGCAGCCAAACATAGATGACAGCTCCAGTTCATTCTGCAGAACTGTGTTCAGTAACACATCAGTTTACAACTCTCAAAGCTTCTGTGCAGACCCTTCCACCACCAATGCAGAGGAGTCCAGGTTAGTTTTTCACCACGGGAAATGAAATTGTATTAATACATATAAGCACAGCAACATCTCCAAGCCGTTGAACAGACCCAGCCAGTGTTTAACTTGAATTCTCTGCTAACATTTAAGGCTCTGGAGACCTATCCGTAATTATTTATGTACCCGTGTCCAAGTGTTCCTTGAGTTCACAGTCATAATGCTGACGGCAAACTAAAAATAGTTGAAGAGACAGGCAAAGACAGAAGGCTGCAATGAAGTTTCTGTATCTTGGTGTTTATTACTTAAAATAACATCTAACCTTATTTATGATCCGTGTATGTTTCTTAGGGATGCAGTGGCATGTCTGTTGTAGCTCAAGGGGCATGAATTAAAGTAGTGTTCCAGCATTGCTGAAGGCTGCACCCTGCCAGCAGAACCGTAAGTTATCTACCTCTTTGGGGTAGGGATGCAGAGGTTAAGAATTGGGTGCTACTCTGTTGTGCCTACAGCACATAAGGGAGTCTCGAGCACACTAGCCCGCAGGGTCATCTAGGCTCAGGGGAGAAGCTACAGACAAACCTTTGTTTCTTGCTGGAAAAAGAGATGGTATTTTTATATGACCAAGCTTAAGTAATAGTTGTGAGATCATAGCTGAGAGGAGTGTGCTAGAATATGATTTCATTTAATAGATCCATCAGAAAAGAAAGAGCTAACTAGCCTCCATTTTCCTGGATATTTTTTAATCCTTTTTTCTTTATACTGTTCATCGATCTGTTCAGCTGCCCTAACTGCATAATTAGATACTTCCCTGGTGTAAAAAACAACAAACTTTTCCAGTCGCGCTTCCTGGGCGCGGTCTTCCAAGTACCACCAGTACACTTCTGCAGGTAATAGTGAGTCAGTCTGTAAGTTGTCCGTCTACCTGCCAGATTCTTACACTACACACATACACACACACAGTCTTAATATGTGCACGTTAGTGCAAAAGGCAGATCTTTTTTTGCTAAAGCAATGTTCTCCATGTCTCCCTTTCTGCAGAAGGAGATGAACTCTGGCTGGATGTGGAATCCATCGGTAATAGCACTCCATACCGGACAGATGTAGGACACCCATTTTAAAAGAAAGGAGTTAAACTGCCTAGCCCATTTCAGACCAGCAGCCAGGTCAGCAGTAGCTCTTCAATGCACTGTAAATGCATGACTGCAGTTATTAGAAATAATCTGACCTACTGGAGGAAAACAGCAGCAAGCAAGCTGCAGCAGCGCAGGGTGTGGGTCTGCTGGGCATGTTGGCCAGCTGCAACGTAAGCATGAGTACAGCAGTTCACCAGGCCCAGAGGAAATGCTTCCAGCTTCTCTTGAGGACAGCCACACTAGCAGGGTGCGGCACACTCTTTGGACTTGCTGCAGCTCCCAGGCGTTAAGCCTCCTAATTCTCATAGCTTTTCTAAGGGCACAGCCTACCATCAGTGAGCAGTATTCAGTCATAAGCTCTCTAGCAGGCTGTGGGTGATTACCCTTTGTCTACATTTACTCTACCACACCTCCCAGCACTCCCATGAAAGCAGCAAATGGTATAACTAAGTTACTCATGCTCACAGTCGCTTTCTACCTGTACACTTAGTATTCAAGGAACGGCTGCAGACCAGACAAACATCCTCCCCAAATGGCTTAGCCACAGGTGATCTTTCTTACCTACATGACCTTCACTTCCTCTCAGGTCCATGCCGTTGCATCAGTCAGGCTCTGCCTTCCTTGGGTCTTCGTGCTCTGCTGTCAAGGATGGACTTCAAGGCAGGGACTGGGTCCCTCCCACTGTAGGAGAAGATCAGGTTCGTGACCACCTGGGGAACCTGAACGTGCACAAGTGTATGGGACCTGACGAGATGCATCCCAGAGTCCTGAGGGAACTGGCTGATGTAGTTGCCAGGCCACTCTCCATGATATTTGAAAAGTCATG
>JAVKLA010000026.1:1302445-1338837 GCA_034782735.1 Sagittarius serpentarius
GCCGCAGCATGCCCGCGTGCGCCCGGCGGGGCAGCCGGGGACGGCGGGGGCCCGGGCCGGTGTGCGGGCGGGGGCGGGGGCGGGGGCTGGGGCTGGGGCTGGGGCAGCAGCGAGTTGAGACAAACGGACGCCAGAACTGCGAGCGAAAGGAGGAGCGCGAGGAAAAAAACCATTTTTATGGATGGCTAAACGCTGACAAGTCTTCCCGCTGTTAGGATTTCTTTCCTTCTCGTTTAAAGGGGGGGGGGGGGAGAAACAAAAAAAACCCCAACCAAAACCCACATGACACGTTTGGAAATACTTTTCCTTTCAGAAGTTATTTTCTGTTCAAGAAATCCCGCTCCTGGACACGCTCCCAAGCAAAACAGAGCAGAATTGCTGGGATTTGGTTTTGTGTTCCAGCTACAAACGGGGACTCTCTTTTTTTTGGCTCCGAAGTTAAAACGTTACTTGTTAGCAAGTAGCCAACATTTCCAAAAACAATAGCCGTCGATATGGCGAATTATGGATTATTGTAATTTTATTTCCATTTTATTTCCATGGCCGGGCAGCTCTAAGTGGAGGGAATTCAAAGTTCGGCTCATTTGTAACAGTTCGGATACCGTGCAGTAACTTTGTGTTTTCCTACTTTGATTTTATGGGTAAATTTATTTGATTGTAGCCAGGTCTGCTTTAAAACAGGCGTTAGTGGGATTAAAAATAAATGACACGCATAGACGCGCGCGCGCACACGCCCGCACGGTTAATTACTTGCTTTGTACAAATTAGTGAAAAAAATTTTCGGCCCAGAACGGTCACCTCCTCAGTGAACGAGCTCTCCCTTGGCAGAAGTGGGAAATGATGTGCACGGCTCTGGAGTGTATTCAAGTTTGCGGTGGCTTGGGAAGGACACTGCAGATAACGCAAGTTTCCGTACTTTGTATCTCTGATGTGTGGCAACGTGCATCTCTATACGTGCATGTGTTTGTGCGGCAGGAGTAATCTTCTCGTCTTCGGGAGTATAAGCTGAAGAAAGCACTGCAAAATTCTTCCCCTCAGCAATGGTAGGACAAATGTCATCACTCAAACAAACCTCATCTGTTTTAATCCAGCCAGACAACTCCCTTCTTTCAGATTTGATAAGTACCAGTGTCTGGCTGGTTCTGTGTTTGCTTCCTGTTAGATTTTAAAGCAGAGGCTGGGGATGTTTGTGGTTTGTTTGTTGTGTTTTTTGGTTGGTGTGTTTGGTTTTTTTTTTTTAATATTGGGTTAATTTGACATAGGTAAAATAAACGTGCCCAAAAATAGATTTAAAGTGAGTTGTATCAAGAAGGATATCTTGTATTATATTTACTGAGTTTAACAGTAGTTCCCATTCTTGTCTGTCCTTTGTGATGGAGTTAAAAATATTTTCTTCTTCACTTTGTTAACTCGCACATAAGCTGATAAACAATAATTCTGCAAGAATGACTGGAATAAGGGTCAAGTGTATTTTATCATCAATCCTTACGATAATCAGGATTTGTAAATTGATAGGAGTTGGAGATAGAAGCTTTTATTTACGTGCAGCATCTGAAACAAAGCTGTCAACTGCACAACTTTGCGAAGAAGTTGAGTATTAATATTTTATTAACACACTTGCCCAAGGCTAAGAGGCACGCACACACCTGCCAAATATCTGCAGAAGGTGGGGACGTGTGTAGAGGAACTGGGTAGCGCCTCGGGTTTGGAAGCTGCTCTCACAGAAACTGGTAGTAGTGCCCCATGTTGTCTTCAGTGGGTACAAGATGGGGCCTAACTCACTAAACCAGGAGTATAGAAGTGTCGGTATAATGTATCGCATAAGATCTGGGCAGTTAATCCTCCTTTCTCTCCTTTTATTCTTTTACGGACTTTTCTGCGTCTTGCATTTGAATCCTTAGCTATCTGCTGTTATCAGCCCAGGAGATAGTGTGTCATGTAATCCTCTCTCCTGAATGCTAAAGTACTGTAATTTTGATGGCCAGGCTAATCTGTCTCTATAAAGTTTTATTTTTCCATTGTTAAATTCAAAGGACAATGACTACTAATTACAAGTGACCTCTAACCAAAACACTAGCTAGAGTTTATCACCGGTGCTGATACTGGCTAACAGTAATTCCAGCATCAGCAGTACTAGGCACCCCGTTTCAAAGAAAATTAACAGAATAAGGGGAGCCAGCAGGGAAAAAACACGTCTGCAGCAAAAAACATAGTGAAAGTGTACAGAGATTTCATTCGCTGTGCAATATACCCCTTACATATAATAATTACAGGGATGGGGAAGAAGGAAAAAAAACTATCATAAATATTTTAACTGAAAACAGCACAGCAAAAACATACATAGGAAAGGTGGTTCTGGTAGACTGGCTGGTTTCCTGCTGCAGGCAGGTATAAAGAATCATTAGTGTTATTGTATGTTAACAGCAAAAGATAGTAGTAACAATGACAATTTGAGAGAATCATTGCTGTCCTATTACTGTCTTTGAGAGCATTTGTTGTAAGGAAGCATTATACTCTGAATACAGTATAATACAATTAATTTTTCAAAAATATCCCAAATTATTTCCCATCTTTATATTTTGTCTATAATGTTTGAATGGTTAATACTGTGGAAATTTTACACATGAAGAGGTGAATTAAAGAACGTAGGGCCCCATGTATTTATTACAGCAGCTGAAAACCTTGCTGCGCTTCTGCAGATGAGTGGATCTAATAGACTGCGGGATCAGAGCCCAGACCGAGATCCTGACTAATACATGTATGCATTTAAATCGAAGCAGGTGAAACGTTATCTGCCCAAGTTTTGTGCAGATATCTGTGATTTTTAGACAGATCATTCTACAGGACCACTTGCAGGTTTCTGCAAGAACTGTTGCAACATCGTAGACAGATGAAAGGTTGAGCGGTGTGCTTTGAGGTTCAGCTCCTCTGGACAAGGGCACAGCAAGGACATGGTGGAGGTGGACACGGAGTGGAGTCGACTTCCCAGTTTACGCCGTCGCCCCCACATAAAAACACAAAGCAAAACAGAAGAAGAAAATCTGATAATCTGTTTTTCTGAGACAGCGTTAAGGTCGAGGTGTGTTCCTGACTGGGAGGAGAAATGCCTTACCTTTCCATCATCCTTCTTTCCAGACCTTGTTTCCTTCCCACTCTTTTTCTTTGTCAGTAGCATCACTGTCCTCCCCTCTGCCAAACTTAGCATCATCTTTGCCTCTTCTGTTTCCTTACAGGTCTTGGTACTCCCAGATATCTCTTGACACTTTTTCTTCATGTTACTTCTTAAATTCCTCCTTCCTTTTGTTTGCAGCTGCCAAAGCATTAGTCCACACTGTGGCAACCTTCCAGCTTGATACTGCAACCTCCCGTTTCCCAACAAGCTCTTTTCTCCCACCTACATTCTGCTCCCAGTCAGCATGACCCCTGCCAAAATCCTGCGTCTTTCGCTTTTCTTTCTGAAACGTCTCCATGCAGACTCCTGTTCTGGAGTCTCTCTATGTGCCTGGCCTTTGTTTAGGCTTTGAAAATGTTCCCCATTTCCAGAATTCCCCAGAACTATTGGCCCCAAACTCGCCATCCACTGAAAGAGAGAAATGAGGAGGAAAGAAAATTAGCAGACCCTTGGGTCATTACAGTTTGTTCTGCTTCAGGCTTCCTTTCGCCCTCATTACCTGGCTACAATAGGAGCCAGATTGGCCATTTCTTGATAACGGTTGCTCTGTGTTTGTTCGGTCTGGTGGTGTACTCAGTCATGCAGCTGTGCTGTGAAGAACAGCAGGCAGGGAGCTGGCGGTGGTGGTACCCTTGCCAGAAAGGGGTGCCTGCTAATAGCAAAGCTCCATGTAATGAAGAATCCTTTGTAACGCAAATAACCCTGGTGCTGAGGTCAATACATTTCAACAATACCTAATCTTTTTTTTGTGTGTGTATTTTCTTGCCGTGCTTTTCCTTAACAAAAATCCCTTTTTTTTTTTTTTTTTGAAGCATTCCTGTGCAGTGTTCCTCATCAGGAGAGTTCATAGTGCTTTACAAAGCCATCCCCATCAGGGAACCTGTATGACAGATGCAAAAATCGAGGCACCTGAGGGAAAACCATTTACCCAGAGGCCTGTGGCAGGATGCGATCCCACACGCTGCCCAGTAGGCGCAGAACTGACCAGAGGCACAAGCAGTTCACATGGCTTTTCAAGACTCCCTTACGGTTACTTGCTGGCCTGGCCTATCCAAATCTACTTGTCTCTGTCAAATTACTGTGGCCAAGCTGCTAACGTGCAGTTTCTTACCCTGCAGCACAAGTGAGGTAGCTAATTTATCTCTCTCTCATCAACGAATCTTGAATTACTTCACACAGGGCATGAGGCCTCCACAGGGACATCTAGAGTAGAGAAACCAGAATTCATTCCTGTGTGAGGCAGAAGCCTGCGGCTCCCATGCCTGCCCTGCTGCATGTCCTACAGGACTGATGCTGGGACCAAGGCTTCTTGGTGGTAACCTGCTTGGGACGCTTGGACTGGAGGGGCTGCGTGAGGCAGAGCTGAGTGCTGGGAGGGGAGAGGAAGGGAAGAAAGAGCCCTGGAGAGATGGGGTATTCCTTGGACCCCTCGGGTGGGTTTGCAGGAGAGAGAGAAGTTTCTTTTAAAGGCTCAGGGCCCTATTTCTGCCTTTTGCTCAGTGTTTTCTGAAGCTGGTTGTTAGCATGGCGTGCTATCTTACATACTAAAGAGAATCCAGCCCTCATTTTGTACTCCCAGGCTCAAACGTAGGCATATGAAGCCTGTTTAATCTCATAAGCAAGTGTTCTGGTTTACAGAGAAGCCGAGCACCCACATCTTCAGCAGAAGTCACTGGGAATGGCCAGCCATCTCCTCCTTTCCCCCCACAGGAAGGAACTAGATAGACAAGTTCTTGCTCCTTTTGTTCTTAGTCCTGTTGTTGTGCAATAGCTTCTATAGAGAGTCCAAGCCTATCCAGATATTTTTCATGGAAAATGCCTCAGTGCTGTTGCTTTGGAGCATTGGCCCCTTGTCCAAGGCAATCCCTGCCACTGAATCAGATGTTCACATGGATAAAACACACTAATATTAGTGCTTACCTGTCCTCCACACCCTTTATTTTTTGCAGTTCTCCAAGACGTAGGCCCTGTGGATGCTCCACCCTTCCTCCCCCCTGCAGGGTTTCACAAGCCACTGAGGGCTCAATTAGCACAGATTACTGCGGATGTTCATGCAGGAGAACCTATATGTCAATCTTATTGCATTAGCAGTTTCCCACAGTGATGCACAATCAAAGCCTTTTAGGAAAAGCAGATTTTAATGTGGCATGGTTTGAACACAGTGAAATGCTAATGTGATTCCATGGAAAACTGCTAACATGGTGTATATGGAAAGCCTTTTGTGTGTGAAGTGTATCCCCCCCATATGCACTTGGCCAGGCTTTCTCACCTGGGAGGAAGGAGAGGTGGCTGGCAGTACTGCTGCCCCCTCTCCAGGCCTGCTGTCAGAGAGGAAAGCACTTCTGGAAGTTCTTCCTTTTGAGTATTTTATCCATGGTCTTTATGATCCATTCATCTATATTTTACTTGCCAAGCTGCGTGATGCTAAATCTTCTGCAAAAGGTGACTGCTGCCTTAACACCGTAACTGGGTAAGTAACCCTTCGGGCAGACCTCCCAGACGTCTCCCCCTTTCTGGGACCCTGGGTTTTCGGCAGGGAGCCTCTGTGCCAGCCTGCAGCCAGGCGCCTGGCTGGGGGTGCCCGGAAAACGTGGGGTGCTTAGAGGCAACAGCTCCCCAGCTAATTCCCGGTGTTACAGGTTATCTCTGACTTTCCGGCATTAGATACCTGGCACAACTAGGCAGCAGATCTCAAAAGCATGAGCTGCAGGCCTTGCGTGGGGAGAACCAGGCGCCAGCGTTTCCATCGCCAGGATCAGGCCTCGCAGCTCTGCCAGCGGGAGCCAGCCTCCCGTCAGTTCTGTGTGTTTCCCCAGGAAATGAAGGTATTTGGCACCATGCTGAACCTCACCCAGCTGGCCCTCCGGTCTCCTGTTAGGTAGATGGGATGTGCTACCATACAACACAAGGAGAACATTTGCTTTATCCTTTTCCCCTGTCTGCACTGTAAATGTACAACCAGAGCTCCAAAAGTGCCTTCCTTTCTACCAACTTAAGACACTAAACTTTCAGGATAGATTCCCATCAGACTTGAGTGCCACATCCTTGGTGAAGTAATTGTTCTTTGGATGTATCCTTATTCACAAAATTCTTAACGTCTAACTCTAAGCAAATCCTTTTCCTAAAATGGGTATTTGGGAATGGCTCCAAGAATGCCAGTGATTGATAACGAGGATTACAGGATCCGATTAGTGTGGATATAAACTTTAGGCCAGCAGCGAAGTTGAAATTCTTTTCTAGTCCCCGTCTTCCTTTGTGAAGTGTTTGTTCTGGAGGCACTTGGCTGCATGCTTTGTATTAGAGACGAGTCAGCGTTTATTTTAAAAGCAGTAATTCTATTTTTTGCGTATTTCCAACCGTTCCATTTTTAGAAACACCAATGGGCTTTGCTACGGTTTCTCTGGGAATGGTGGGTATGTGAGGAATGCAGGACTGACTGTCTATAAAACGGGGATAACCAGAGCCATGAGAAGACATTTTGGCTCCCCGGGGCAGGTTGCTGCACCTCCCCATCATATTCCACTGCCTCCTGCCTTCTCCCACAAATAGATCCTCGGAGCTCCCCCATGGCATGTGTGCTCCTTAG
The DNA here is from genome assembly GCA_034782735.1 of Sagittarius serpentarius. Classification (NCBI taxonomy): domain Eukaryota; kingdom Metazoa; phylum Chordata; class Aves; order Accipitriformes; family Sagittariidae; genus Sagittarius; species Sagittarius serpentarius. The sequence goes on from JAVKLA010000026.1 coordinate 1,309,204, forward strand.
CCTCCAGCTCTGCGGGAGGAAGGCTGCTGAGAGAGGGGCTCTTCCTCCGAGCTGCCGCTCTGAGCCTGAGCAAGGCAGCCACAGGAAGGGATAAGGCAGGGACTGGGTGAATGGGTCTTCCTCCTGCCTGCGGGGAGCAGGGCGTAGGGCAGAGAAGAGGATGTGTCCCTGTGGGATTGCATCTCAGAAACTTCGGTGTGGCCCAGCCAGGGAACACAGTGCGGTTCACTCCATGTAAACATCACAGTCGCTGGTTTCCTTTAAAAATTAATACCAAGGAAGGAAGCGCAGTCAAAGAGAGATCATAGTGATAAATTGGTCCGGTTTCACATTTTTGCACAGACTTTGGTTGTGGTAATTTTGTGGGGTGCCTTCAAATATTGTGGGAGATTTTCAAAGGCAAAAATCAGTGAGAATATCCAGCCTGCTGGTTTGGGTTTAACCCTGAGCAGCAGGATGCAAGTAGCCCAGGGGCCAAAGCCGGTGTAGCCATGTTGGCCTGGTGCTGCACCTGAAGAGAGGGGCTCTTTTGCTTGGTCATAGTAGGGGACGTAGGGTCAGAAGGGCTCATCTCAAGGAGTTTTCCAGTCTCTTCTTCCTCCCCAAGGCCGGCGCAGTTATCCTTGAAGAAAACTGTAATCTGCACTCACAGACCTCCAGCAGCGGTAACTATCCCAATGCGTATCTATCCTATTCTTCTGTTCTCCCTGTTTCCTCAAGTGGACATGAAAGATTTCCCCTATCCTGCTTGCAACAGCCTTTTGCACATTGGCGTACTATTGCCGTGTCCATGCCCCTCTGTTCTTCCCATCTCGAGTCACCCTGAGGAAGCTTTGTTGAAGCATCTGTCGATGTGCTCACCCAGGGCGGTCCCACCGCAGGAACTGGTACATCCCTTCCCAGTCAGGCATCACGGGCATACCAAAAGTGAGCTGGGCACTTAGTTTTCTTTTGTGGTGGAATTTACACCTCTTAAACACATCCACAAGTGTTTGGCCTGTGGAAATTTATGTAGCCGTGTTAAGGTGTGCAGCTTATATCCTTGAATCTTGCCTTCTTGATATCAAATGAGGATGTGTTATTCCTGTCCGGAGAAGCTGAACAGTGCTGAATAGATGTAATATTTGAGTGATTCCACAAGCTCAGAGAAATTATTTGGATGTCACAGATTTTTAGGCACCAGCACCGAATTTTGTCCTTATTTTATCCAGGAGGCAGTGAGTTCAGTAAAGATTCCACAGTGTGGATGAGTGGCTAGAGAGGCATGAAGTGCTGTGAGATTTGCTCTTTGATATTGACGGCTCCGCATAAAGCCCAATGTAGAAGGGCCTTCAGAACAAACTTGAAAAAAAAAAAAAGAGAAAATGAGCTTCAGAAGTTTGCATTATTCATTTAAGCTTATAGGAATAAACAATGAGATGTTGCCAGGGATGTGTGAAACATGGATAAATTTGAATCCCAAGTACTTTACCTCTTATCGTTGCAACTGTTTTCAGTTGGAGCAGTCCAGGGTCAAACCAGGAAGAAAACTAGTTTCTTAATTGAAAAAAAAGAACAACCTTCTTTACATCCCATTTAATTAAAACCCTGGGTGTCAGGTTCTGTGATTGTGGAAGAACTCGATTGTAATGAATAATTCATTCACTGTATTTTGTTGGGTGTAAAAGACAGTGGTTTCAGATAGGTTCATAACAGCACCCTTGTCTGGCGGGTCCCCAGCACAACAAGAAGCCCTGGGGGATCCCAACTGATGTTGTAGGTGCCGTGAGTGGAACATAAGTCCTTTCAAGTGATTTACGTCCGTCAGGAGTAAGATGCGGCCACCATTCCCGAGCCATGAGCTGGTTACTGGAGCGGCAGCAGCGGTAGCTGTGCAACTCAGGCGTGCGTTTCCACGCCGCTCTTCCGGCGTGAGTGCACGTGGGAAACCTCTCCTGCCCAGCTCTGATCTGCTGTGCCTGCAAAACCCTGGTGCCAGGATTGGTGCCTCAGGCTCAGGGTGTGGGAGCAAGCCCCGGGCAAGGTTGGTGAGGTTTCTTGCTCATTTGAGGCCCAAGTATTTGTAAACACACTTCTGTGTTTGTTTGTTTATTTTAAAACCCTTTTTCCCTGCTAAGGTGTGGAAGATCCCCATAGCGATTGGCAGTGACGATGTGACCCGGGAAGCTCTTTGCCAGCCCAGGGTGCACGCTGGCTGCTGCCAGCTGGGCGCGTTTGAAACCAAATCAAGACTCGATTACACTGAGAAAACTCGCATGCTTCTTTCTTTCATAGTAGGTAGAAGTAACCGAATTGGTGTTAGGTAAAAATAACTAACCAAGTACATGTTTGCAGCATTCCTCTTTACGTTGTTTGACTAAAATAATTTTCTCCCTTCCAATTCTGTTGTGACTTAGTCACCAAGCGGCAGACTTCTGCTATAATTGTCTCACTACTCCATTTTCCAGCCGCTGCATCTCCAAGAACTGCACGGCTTATGTCTAGACGACCCTCTGAGAAATCTCCCTCTGTGGCCTTACTTAGCTGTTGCAGTGACACTGAGACTGATGATGTCAGCCATTTTCAAGAGGGGTAACCACGCCTCTCACGGCTCAGTTAGCCGAGGCAGGCGCTCTGAGTGGAGGCAGCGTCTTGGAGCTTTATTGCGAGACCAAATGCATTCACACATCTGCATACACCTGTGCGTACACACACATGCACAGATACGTGTTTGAGGGAGGCTGGACACTGTGTTTTAAGCCTCTTTTCATTAGCATCCATGTGGTTTTCCTTTTTGGCTTCTGCATAAAGCTTGGAGTGAAATGTAACGAGGACTGGTACAATTGCCCTGCTGCGCCCAGGGGAATTGAATTAGAGGGAACTTTATCAGTGTGTTGGCCTGCACAGACATTCTGCTGAGGGATGATGCAGGTCTTCCCCGACACAGTGGATCCTTTTTACATTAAATGAAATCTGAATTTCCCCAAATCTTTCCATAGTGGAGGTGTCAGCACGCTGCCACATGAGACACAGAGGGTGGCACGTTAAATTTCCATGAGCTCTGGAACCCGTCTTACTAACTTCAGCAGGACCTGGCTCCGGTTAGGAAACAGTAAGCGTGCAATGATGGTGTTTCATCTGCTTTTCTCTGCTCTTGGTGTGTCAGGCTCTTTAGTAGCATGGTGGAAGTTACTGCAGTGTAGTTCCTGGAGGAACACATTTCTCTTGTTGATCTGAGGAGCTACAGGCTAATTCTACACTGGAGGGTGAAAAACAGGCTTAGGAGTAGGAGGAAGTGTCCTAGTCCCTTCCACTTCATGTCCGTGTTGCTGGGTCTTAGCCTAGCAGTCATTCAGACTTGAGGTGAGACTCATCCCACCCAACATTAGCTGTATGCAGTGGCTGATTTTGCTAATTTTTTTCTAGATAATTACTTTTAGGTGGAATGATCCATGCCATGTACCTGCGTGTGTTTCTCAAGTAGGTATTTAGGGACTTGCGGGTGAGTAGGTCAGATATGAGTGTCAACAATTTGGACATGTTTATGTGGCCAAGTACATTCTATAGAAAGGCTGTTTCCATACTAATAAATTAAACATGCCTAGTACTGTTCTTGGCCTTAAGGCCAACTGGAATGGACAGGCTTAATTCCATGCAATGGCTGTCTCACCCTCCAAAACAGGGTGGCTCTATGCAGACTTCTTGTTAGGGGTGACCTGTGATCCCTGCTAACTCTTGAACTACGCACCGGAGTTATTTGGGAGAGTGCTACTGGCACAAACCAAAGCCATTCCAGATACTGTAGTAATAATTTATGCTATAGATAATCAAGTTCCTGTGCCCAGAAATGTTCCCCAGCACTAGTGTAGCCATAGCTAAGGCAGGCACCCTATGTTTAGGGAGCATGGAGCCAGTGAAGTGGGCTGAAGGATTTTCAGTCCCACCTTCTCCTGCAGACCACAGAAATGAAAGGGTGAGTCCATGCTATATGTCTTCTGCCTCTTCCCTAAAGCAAGCTTCAGACCTTAGGCTAAACTCAGTGATGGAATAAAGATTTACAGCATGGAAGATTGCCCGTGTTTGGTGTTGACCAGTCACTTACCTGACAGATAGACAAAGCCTTCCTTCTAGTCCCAGAGGAGGGAATCGTGTTAGGGATGTACCCCGAATGATACCTGACTCAGACTCATGATAGCACATCATACTGTCACTGAGGCAGGTAGGGTTGACCAGAACTTCCATCATGGTATGGCCCAGGGCTTGATACGTGTGGCGGGGATATGGACCAAAACTGTAACACTTCCCTGCCTCCCACCACTCTAAAGCAATGAGCATTGAGAAACATGATGGATTATTAGCACAGAAAATACATCAAACATGGTTTTGAAACATTTTGGTGCTGGAAGTTTCCAGCTGGGTAGGCAAGTTGCCTGTTACAAAAGGCATACAGCTTAAGCAACTGCTGTCCTGAAAGACTGTTAAAATTAAATTGTGAATTGACATCTCTGTCATTACAGCCCTGGAGCAGAGTGGCTGCCTAGGTATTTCATAATGGAGTATCTAAGCCTAGCAACACAGGGCTTAGTCTGCTGAATAGTATGCAGTATTAATGTAATTTAATAACATTAAACTAGGATGTTCTGATAATAATATTATTTGAAAGCTGTTTAGTTTGTTTAATACCATTTATATTTTGTATATCAGTTGAATTTGGGGGAAAAAGATTTTAGAAGAAACTGGGGGGAGCGTGGTAGGAAATAGTGCAATGTACTTATCTAAGACTACATCACATGGTCTGCAAAGGACGGCTTTTGCTTTTATACACATAGTCTTGGCGACTCTCCCGCTAGCAACAATAGTGCTCAGACTCATACTGATGTCACTGTTAAGTTATTTAATTTGACTGAAAGAGATTAATGTGTTTATTTAAAACCTTGGTCAAAATGGAAAAGAAAATCTCGGGACAATACTTTTACGTGAACATGTATGTTTTCATATCTGATGATTGTAATGTTGCGTTAACTTATCAGGAGCAGTTGTTTACACACGCTAACGCCCGGGAGACCCCCTCAGATAAGAAGTGTGAGCCATTTTCCCTCTCAGCCTGGAGCAGAGACTTTTACACCGCTACTGGTCCTGTGGGCTTTCATCCCAGGCTCTCCTCGCTTCCCGTTGCTGCTTCCAGGGCTGATCCACAGAGATCCCGGCTCTGTTTCATTTTCCCACGTGAGGACGGGGTTTGGTGCCGCCAAGCAGCGACAGCAGTGCGGTGGTGGATCCTCCCCAGGTTCTCACCAAGGCAGCAAGGGACAGACACCTCCCCTGCACGGGATGCCTAGATGGGGCTGGCGCAGGGCTCTGTAGGCTGAGTCTGCTCCCTCAAAGGCTGGAGGCTGCCTGCCTGAATTTTATCCACATTATGTTTTACAAGCAGCTTGAGGTTTTTTTCCTGTGATAAATTGTTCTGAACTTATTTCATTCTCACATGTATCCCTAAGTCTTTGGAACAGACTTTGGTTTTGACTAGGAGGCATTAGTAACTATCCAGTTAAATGCTCCAGGTCATTGGATTTTTACTAATATGGAGTGGGGAAAAAAATCTGGAATCTGAAGTTTCTCTTTGTGTTGACAATTTTGGGCAGTTCTGTGGAATCAGTCACTGATTGCTGAATGGTGCAAGTGAGGGGATTTCTGCCGTTGCTCTGTGAAGAGCCTGTCTTGACAGCTGAGGACAACTGGACATAGACATAGGCTGATAATGTAGAAATTGCATAAGCCAGAGCTCGTTGCTGTGATGGGTGCCTGAAGCAAGGTGTGCCTGCTCTTCCTTCCAGTTTCGTAGTCCCTCTATTCATATTTTCATGCAGCCTCATGTTCACTAGTGCTTGGAATATGAATCTCTTGGGGGAACAGCAGCTGCTGCTGGGGCTTGCGACGTGCCAATGAGTCGCTTTTATGCTTTCTCTTCTGTGGGGCCAAGTGCTTCCACCTCCCTAGCTCTGAGAAAGGCTTTGGGGAATTTAGCCCCTGCCCTCATCATTGCTGCTCTTGTGGAAGAAGGGAACAATCCCCTTATGTTTACATGTATCTGCATTTCTCATGGTGCTGGGCGTCTTAAAGGGTGGGGCAGAGGAATGGCCATGAGAAGAAAACAGGCTAGGAGGAAGACAGCTCTAGGCGGTCGTTGGTGCTCCAGAGCTGTGTGGTGCTGAGGGTATCACACTATGCCGAGGAAGCGGTCTTTGGGATCACAGAACCATAGAATGGTTTGGGTTGGAAGGGACCTTAAAGATCATCTAGTTCCAACCCCCTTGCCGTGGGAGGGACACCTTCCACCAGACCCGGTTGCTCAAAGCCGCATCCAGCCTGGCCTTGAACACTGCCAGGGATGGGGCATCCACAGCCTCTCTGGGCAGCCTGTGCCAGTGCCTCACCGCCCTCACAGTCAAGAACTCCTTCCTTACATCTCATCTAAATCTACCCTCTTTCAGTTTAAAGCCATTACCCCTTGTCCTATCACTACATGCCCCTGTAAAAAGTCCCTCCCCAGCTTTCCTGTAGGCCCCCTTTAGGTACTGGAAGGCTGCTGTAAGGTCTCCCCGGAGCCTTCTCTTCTGCAGGCTGAACAGCCCCAACTCTCTCAGCCTGTCCCCATGGGAGAGGTGCTCCAGCCCCCGATCATCCTCGTGGCTCTCCTCTGGACTCGCTCCAACAGTTCCATGTCCTTCTTGTGTTGGGGGCCCCAGAACTGGACGCAGTACTGCAGGTGTGGTCTCACGAGTGCAGAGTAGAGGGGCAGAATCACCTCCCTCGACCTGCTGGCCACGCTGCTTTTGATGCAGCCCAGGATACAACTGGCTTTCTGGGCTGCTAGGGCACATTGCGGGCTCATATTGAGCTTCTCGTCCACCAGCCCCGCCAAACCCTTCTCTGCAGGGCTGTTCTCAATCCCTCCATCGCCCAGCCTGTATCTGTGCTTGGGATTGCCCTGACCCAGGTGCAGGACCTTGCACTTGGCCTTGTTGAGCTTCATGAGGCTCGCACGGGCCCACTTCTCAAGCCTGTCAAAGTCCCTGAGGATGGCATCCCTTCCCTCCAGCGGGTCGACCTCACTGCACAGCTTGGTGTCGTCAGCAAACTTGCTGAGGGTGCACTCTATCCCACTGTCCATGTCGCAGACAAAGGGATTGGACTGCTGTCTCAATATGTTGTACCTGTGCCTGCACTCGGTGTCCCCCGGTGCCCTTTGAACTTTTACAAGAGCTGTGTGTTTAAGGAAACTGCAGAATAATACAGTTTGTGAAGCCCTGCTGCTCCCAGCACTGGGCAATAGCTGTCTCCTCAGTGGCTGCTTATAAGCAGTGCTGAGGACTATGTCCAGCCTTTACTGGTGGGGAGCAAGAAGGACCCAAGTCCTCCCACAAGGGTGGAGGAGGGCAGTCATGGAACTGGTTCTCTGGAGGCATCCATTTAGAAGATGCCCCCACCTCCTGCTTGTAAGTGCCCTCTGTATAGTTCAGGCTTTTGGACTTGCTATGCACAGGGGGTCCATGAAGTATATTCAAAGCAGTAAATAGCTTGACATACAAGGATGTTTTTCCTCAGAGTTCCAGTCAGTGGAAATATGTCATTTTCAGCTAAAATTAGACTGGCTGCAGCTACATTTAAAAAAAAAAAAAAAAAAAAAAGAAAAAACCTCAAGAACTAAACTCTTTCTGTTGGACTTTGTCAGATGTAGCAAATGCTAGCAGAAATAACTCAGGATCCATCCAGCATAAACCATGCCCAAAAGTCTGTAATTTTCATCCAGAAAACTGTGAATTGTTGGAGAGAGTGAAGCAGACTGGCTAGGCAAACAAGGTTTTTCTCTTGCACGTGAGAAAATGTAAATAAGCTTAGATAATAGTGATACATCTTTCAAAGGCACTAAGTGAAATCTGGAAGTACTTGAAATTTAAATTAATTTTGCAGTTAATATTGTACCATTCTTGACAGCAGAGTGAGATTGAAGGGGCAGAGAGGAAGTTGAAATCAGAAAAATATTCTACTCATTACTTCCATAAAATTTGATATTACAGATTTAATTTTGTAGAAGATGCCTGAGCTGAACCTACAGCTACCAGCATTAAAAAAAAAGGTACATTTTCTTTTGTAGTAAATATAACCCTAACCCTGCAACAATTTGCTTAGTGCATTAAACTCTAAACAAATTGAAGTGACCGGACACTCTAATGCTTTCTGAGGTCCAACTCTAAAATGAGTGTGGAAGCTAGTGGGGAGGAGAGGCTTGGACCCAAAATAAACAGCAAAAACCAAATAGAAAACCATTGAAAATTAAATACACATTTTGAATAATTCCTGTTTCAAAAGATTTTATTGAAGGGACAATGAAAGGAGTGTGTGAAGCCTAACTGTGTATTGTGTTGTTATTCCAGGCTTCGTCAGCAGTTTCTTGATGCTTGGAAAGTTGTGAGACCCACCCTGTTGGACTACTTCTAACCAGTGCCTAAGACTACAAAAACGTACGTGTGGAAGAACCTTTCCTTGAAGGAAGTGTCCATCTCAATACTGTGGAAACTCTGTGCAAGCCTTGCAAGGCAGGAGAGCGATTTGTACTTCCGTTGACACTTGTGTGTAATCTCTTGCTTCTTATGCACTCCAGCACCCCTATCAGTTCCTTGTTCTCCTTCACCAGCCCTGCAGTGAAAAGGCTGCTGGGCTGGAAACAAGGAGATGAAGAGGAAAAGTGGGCAGAAAAAGCTGTTGATTCCTTGGTGAAGAAGTTAAAGAAGAAGAAAGGTGCCATGGAAGAACTGGAAAGGGCTCTGAGCTGCCCGGGTCAGCCCAGTAAATGTGTCACGATCCCACGTTCCTTGGATGGGCGGCTGCAGGTGTCTCACCGTAAGGGGCTTCCCCACGTCATATACTGCAGAGTGTGGCGCTGGCCTGATTTACAGTCTCACCATGAGTTGAAACCACTGGAATGTTGTGAGTTCCCGTTTGGTTCAAAACAGAAAGAAGTGTGCATTAACCCCTACCATTACCGGCGGGTGGAAACCCCAGGTAATTATATCATCTCCAAATGATTCACATCTTTCTGTTAGCTCTTGCACTGGCAGGTCTAGTCGTGGTGTGTCCTACCGAATTGTGCTCTGAAATCAGAAAAGGCAGGCTCCATTCAGTGGAAGGACCCTGAGTCTTTCCCTGCCTGGTGGCATCACAGCTCCGGCAGCCAGGAGTAAGAAGGGAGTAAGGAGTGCCTTGCCCCGTGGGGTCTGGGTCCCACCAGACCCCCGAGGGTGCCCGGATCTTGTCCAGGGTGCTGAAAGCCGGCTTCCTCTCCGTGGACGTGGGTGCTGTCTGCCTGCTGAACCCTCCCCCTGCAAACTGGTGTCCATCTGCGTGAAGTCTCGGCACCATCCTAGACTTACCACCCTGGCTGGATTTATGTCGCGTTGTCTGAAAACCAACAATCAACTCATTAATCCACAGGAAAAACGTATCACTATCTCTCTCTTTAAAAATTGGAGTTGCAATAAGGTGGCTTGTTTTGCTGTGGGTATGAAACCAGGTCAGTTGATTCTTCCTACAATGCCTGGTGGCCTGCGTTCAGTGGGATTTACTTACCTAAATGGATAGTTTATGTGAAATAAATCCCCCAAGTTACCATAAAACTTTGAATTTTTCCACTGATGATCCTCTTTAGACTGGACTTGGTCAGCGCTGAAAACTTATGACCTCACTGAAAGGTCGTTTAATTGGGCTTTGTGTCAATTAAACAGCTGTTAAAAATTGTAGTGCTCAGTGTTGTCTTCTGTAGGGATCTTAGAAAGCAGGGCTGGCACAGATCTTGAGCAGTCATCCTGTTCTCCTCTGCCCCTACTCCCAAACCAGAACAAATTACCAGGTACGTTCCTGACAGATCTTTTTCTAATGAGCTCTAAAAATCCCATATGATAGAGGCTCCACAACCTCCCCAGGCAAGCGAATCTATTGCTTTGCTATCCTTACAGTTCAAAATGATTTCTAACGTCTAACCTAGCTCTCCCTTGCTGCCAAAAATCACAGTAATTTAATTTACTAGTGGATACGGTTGGTAAGTGTATACTTCTTATTCTGTGATTACTCTTTGTCTGGCATGAACTTTACTCTGAGGTGACATTAGGATCAGATAAGTGAACTGTGGGATGTTTCTTTTCACACAGATGAAATAAGGGAAGGACAGTTGTTAACATTGTTAAACAACAGGGGCTGCTCCCTTTTCTGATAGTCCTTCCACTGCAGCGGAGCTGTCATTTTGAAGTTGTGTCTGAACTGCTGTAAACATTGTCACAACTAAAATGTTACAGCTGCAGTGAGTGGTGCTTGTTGTCAACAGTTTTCAGTGGAAAGAGCTGATCTCCTGCCGTGCTGAAATAAACTCTTCAAGAATCTAAGAAAAGATGCTCCTAAAATACCCAATTTTGTGTGTCTTTCTCTTTGAAGGCTGCAGTCTTTAGTGTCTTCTCATTTCTTCTGGTGTACCTCCAGTGTAGTTAATGGAATGACTTGAGTGTGGTAGCCGACAGCACTTGCACAGTGCTGTTTTCAACCCCGGTCTTCTGATCGGTTCAGTGCTAGCTAACAAAGGCTAGTACTGGGATAACCCAGCAGCTGCTAAATGGCTGCCAAAGCTTGTTGTTCTGACCCTGAAACTCAGAAGGTGTCAGCTGTGAACATGTCTCTATCATTTGTCTGTGCAGCAGGCTGGCTGCATCTGTACTGGTAAATGGGACAGGGCCAAGGTGCAGGTCTGAGTATTGCTGAATTGGTAGCGCGCTCCCGGGCACAGCTTTGACCCATGCAGGCTCGCATGGACCAGCAGTTCTCAGGGTGCAGAGGTTAGCCCACAGGAGGGACTTTGGGCACTCTGGATGTGACTGCCGTGCTTTGGAGGTGAAAGCGCACAGCTGCGAGGGTGCCAGCTCTGCCGTGCCAGTTCTCCACAGGACCCGGGAATTCTTCTTGGGCTCTTCTTATGGGGACAGCTTAGAAGCTGAAGCTCACAAGTGAGTCACCTCCCTGCTAAAGGTGAGGTGCAGCAAGGAGTACGACCTACTCAGGTGGGCTGGGGCAGCAGCAGGAGGGAGAACTTACACCACTGCACGTGGCAGTAATGCAGCTCCGGGCCAGAGGCAGTTAGAAAGCAGTGCTGCAAGGAGGTGGTGGTGAGGCGAGAGAAGAAACGAGCTTCAGGAGAAAGTGATAGCAGTGAAATCACCACAGAAAAGGCTGGGAGCGATTGATCTACGTGCCAGTCTGTTGAAACAACAGTACTCTTTTAACTACAGGAAATCTGCATCTTGGCTGCTGGTGATCTTAGGCTTGTGTGAGATTCTCTGAGTCTCATCCTCTGGAGCTAAGGAATCCACCCATGAAATTAGTCAGCAGTGCATTTTTTTATAATCCACAAGCCAGTATTATTTTCATACAAATGTCCATCCTTTTGGGCCTTACTTTCCATCACTGCAGTCTCTCTTGCTGAGTCAACCACTCTGTGACCAGGTACGATAACTTCTATTCAGAATGAATGCATTATGTCAAAGATGGGAGGGCCTCATCCTTTCTTTAATGGCCTGGCAGATCCCTAGACCTCTGTTACTAGAGAGCAGCTTTAAGCTCTGGTCTGACATTCAGGGGTTTCGTTGCCTCTGCTGTGTCCTCAGGCTGCCCAGCCTCATCCTAGTCTGTGCTGGCCAGTAATGCACAGATCATGCGTAGCTTTTATTGCTGCTACCAGTGTCCCCAGCAGATTTCTTCTCAAGTCTGCTGAGCAGCAGGTGCCATTTGGAAAAAAGCAGCAAGTATTTCCTCTGTTTGTGCAACACCCACTGCAGAGAGGGGCTGGGCCCCCTAGCCTAAAGGAGATAGGTATGGTGGTTCGGCTCCGCTTCTCCCTTCGTTGTTTTGCCTTGAAGAGCCGGTCAGAAGTCTGAATGGTTTGTTGTCAGGAGAAGCTGCAGTTTCAGAAAAACATAGAAGCTGCCTAAACATGTACCCTATTGTTTTTATATGAGACCATTCACGTGTAAATATTGCAAATTCTGGTGTGCGCCATTGCTGTAGACAGCAGGAGCCTAAATGAACTTCTGACTTAGACTAACTGCTGTCATCAAGCCTGAGCGGGACTGAGGTGTGGTAGCCTCCCAGCTGGAAGACCACCTGATGATCTCACTCTTGGCCGTGTGTTTGGTGTTTGTGAATGGGCGTGGGCATAGGGAAGAGATGGAGGGTAGGTCTCCAAAGGTAGTAAACTCTGCAGAGATGGGCTGATGGGTGAGAAATCGCAGTGTGGATGTTGTACCTGGAATTTAACTGTGAGGCAGATAGTTTGCTTGCTAGCACCCAAAGTCACAGGCTCTGGGCACAGCCAGGTTTCCAGCAAGAACTGTTGCAGCTAAGGGGAACAGAAGAAAGCCTAGTGCAGGAAAGGCAGTGGCAGGACTCGGGACGTGACTGTATTTGTCTTCAGCTGAGCAAAGATCATCAACACTTAGGCATGCATAGAAGGAAGGATCCACCCCTGGCTCTTGGTGGAGAATAGCAGGTAGAAGAAAAGGAACCCACTGAGTGGAAACAACACAGGTAAATTATGAGGACAGACAGGTCCCAGTATACTCAGTCACTCAGTTTTGTGCCTCTGGTCACACTTCCTTCAGAGCGGTTGAGCCCTGGAGAGTGACATCTGTTACCAAAAGAACAAGGAGAACAAGGCCCTCTGGGGAATTTTTAGCCACAAACAAGAAAATCTCTGAATTCCTCACCACCACAGAGGCTTTAGCCCTCTAGGCACCCACAGAGCACTCAGTGGAAAGATTGAGTGAGGTGGCAAAAACTGCACAGCAGAGCAGAAATTAAGAGTACCCTGGTCAGAGCTGGAAAGGAGTTCAAGGCTTGAAAATTCCTCTTGCTGACTCACTCAGGGCGAGTCAAAGGCTTTCCCTGGCAAGTGCTGTTCACACATCCAGATTCGTAGCTTTCGTTTGGAGAAGGATTTGCGCTGGGTTCTCACAGGGCTGAGGAAAGCCGCTTCCTTAGTGGTGGTACCTGCAGCGAGGTGCCATCCTCCCAACGCTGCATGGCATTGCTGTAGCACAGCTGTCCCTTGCTCAGCACCTCTGCTGGGTGCAAAGGGATCACCTGTTCCCCGTTTTCTAAAGCTGCTGGTCAGAGCTGGCTGAGCAGCAGCAGACCTGGCAAGCGTCATACCAGTTTCGTGGAGCAGCAGAGGAAAACGGCAGAAGCTCACAGCCCGGAGCTGCTCGTAGGGCCACGGGATGGGAGGGATCCAGCTCACCAAAACCACATCTGCAGTGGTGGTACTGGTCTTGTCCCAATGTAGAGCAGATGAACTGAGCAGTAAAAGAGTCTGTTTCTCTCCACTGGCTATAAAGAGATCCGTGGGGGACTCGGCAATGCATCCCAGATGTGAATAACTGTGTTGCTTGTATGAGTCCTACCTAGGGAGCCTAGGAAAGCCAAAAAGCTAAATAAGCGGTAAAGAAGCAGAAATACCTTTCTGTACCAAAGGACTTAAGAGGGTGGCAACAAAATCTTCATCCTGCAGGCAGCGACATATCAGAGGCCGAAGGAAAGAAAGTGGTCTCCAGAGCACCATCCTTGTGCTGGCCAGAAGCCAATTAGAAATGCATTGGGCCGGAGAAGGGCCTATGTATAGTCTCTTACCAGGTATCCCAGTGCCTGTGTTTCCAGGCAGGTAAGAAGATAACTTCTGCAGAGAACCCCCTGTCATCACTCCAATCTTTTGTATGTTTTTAGGGCTCATTTCTTCAGTTCATGGGTGACTGGCAAATTCCCAAACGGTATATGCCAGTGGATGGGCAGGAGCGGGGTTTAACCCTGCCCCAGCTGCAGCATAGCGCTACTACATCAAGTGAGAAGCTGTAAACCTGCTGTTGGTACCAGGCACTGGTCCTCCTCCTCCTCCTGCTTAAACTGCCCCAGCTCTCTGAGCAAGCGATGTGCATTGAGGGTGCCCTCCAAGGAGGGTGTTCCTACAGCCTCTTCTCATGCGCGTGTTTTGCATTATCTATATATTATTTGCTTTATAGCAACTATTCCGCTCTTTCATTATGCTGGATAAATGAGGGTTCGCTGTACTTAAAAGGTGTTAGCTAATGTACCTAAAACCAATTGGCCTTACCTAGGCAGAGCTTTTGGGCCCAAACGATACGTTAAACATGTTCAAACCATATATTCCTGTCAGCATTTATAACCAAGAGCGCACATTGCTGTTTCTTTCCATAAGCCAGTGAGGACAGACTGAAAGATCACATGCTGCTGGGTTTTAGGCCAGAGGAACTGGACACTAGGTCAATCAATACAAGCCTGCTGAGTTGTTCCCAGTGTTGGGACAATTCGTCCTTGTCACAATAACTCAAATTGCTTCCTTATCTTCTCTGGTGGCTTTTCGATCTGCACGATAGCAACTGGGGATTCATTCACCCTACCTGTGTTTAAGGCCTTAACTAAGATAATTAGGCACTATGTGAGCTAGAAACTAATAGGGAAATCTTGGGGTACATGAATCGCCCATTGTAGGTGCTGTTCGCCCCCCAAGGACTATGGGGGACCCAGTTAAAGCCTCAAGTTGAACTCCCATAGGCAGGACTATTTAGCAAGCCTCATTGTGTTCCGGCCTAGGGGCTGCATCTTCATAGGTAACTCACCGGTTGGGTTTTCTGAAGTGTTTTGACTCCAGTTCTGCTCTTGCTCCTGATATGTCAGAATTCAAAATAATTTGAGTCAGCTCGAGGTTTCTCAATGCAGCAATGCTGTTAACAGCACTGACAGTATGAGAGGTAAGCGAAGAGAGTTTGTGAAGAGAGGCGATACCTTCTTTAGGCCAATTTTTACATGGATGAATTTGGGTTTCAGTTTTCTGACCTGCATTTTTCATGTCTTAACTACCGACCACTGACATTTGCCTCCTCATGCTAGATCTTTTCTAACTATATTGCAAGAGCTAAATTAATATTGCTGCAATATTTGAATTGCCATTTACATTTCCTTTTAAAGATCCCACTGTCTGGCTGGCAGCGTTTTCAAGTATCTGAAAACCTTTTAAATCTGGTGTCTAACTTCAGGTCTGTGCTTCCTGTTGCCCATCTGTAAAACACTGGTGGTAAAATATGCAGTGTATTGCAGAGCACTGTTAATTGTTATTAAGCTTGGCTGTGGTTTTGGCAAATCCTGGTGATAATGTTTAGCAAACTCCTGACATGTTCAGTCTTTCAGGAGGAAGGAATAGGTAATTTTGAGAGGGAGAGATGTGCCACTTGCGTTTCTGTAAGAGGGCTGTCTGCGCATGCCGTACCTGTGAATTTTATGGTACCTTGCTCCAGTCAGGAGTGAGCCCGTATTTTGCATATGGAATTGCTGCAAATCTGGGGAAAAAAGGTCCAAGAATCAGCTTTTGATTCTTGTTTCTGGACAGGTTTGTTGCCCTTCAATGACTTGTATATAGACAACAATATGGGGGCAGCGTGGAATATGCCTCTTTTTAACTTACAAAGAGATACACTTTCAAGACTGCGGTTTTAATCAGATTTTTTCTGTTCTTTTTTTCAGTCCTACCTCCTGTACTCGTTCCAAGACACAGTGAGTTTAACCCTCACCTCAGCCTTCTCGCCAAGTTTCGAAACACTTCTCTGCACAGCGAGCCGCTGATGCCGCACAATGCCACCTACCCCGATTCTTTCCAGCATCCTCCATGCACCCCTTTTCCATCATCACCCAGCCACATGTTCTCCCAGTCGCCTAACAGCATCAGCTACCCCAACTCACCAGGAAGCTCGTCTGGACCAGGAAGTCCCTATCAGCTCACGGGTAAGAATGAGCTTTCAGACGTCCCGACCGAGGGCCTGGGGTCAGGTGCCAATTCTGTGTGCTCCCCGCAGGCTGTACCTACAGATTGAACTGTTGGACAGGACGTATTTGGAACGTGCTTTCTTGTGACTGTCTCCCAGTCCTTCTGATGGATGCTGAAGGGACTAAGAGTTGTAGCCATCCCACTCCTAGAAGTGCCTGGATGAGATTTTGTGATTACTGTAAGGGGAAAGTTGAGGAGAGGAGCAGGTGTGCCAGGCCACCTTCTGCCTAAAGCTGCCTATCCAAGCTTCTGATACAATCCACAGAAAAGAGCACTTGCAACACGTAAGTTAGGCACCTCCAATAAAGATGGTCAGGGTAGGGACCTTTAGAAACTCCATCGAGAGTGACAGGATAAAATGGGGAAATTGGTACGCAGAAATATTTTTTAATGTATGGTGATCCCACTGAAATTAAGGTGTTTAACAATCTGGCCCAACACTTGGTGAAGCCACCAGGCAAATTCCTGTGACTTTGGAACATGTTTCATCAGTTCTGCAGTTCTGAGATCGGCAGGGTTATGTCACTTCGATTGTTGGCGTTGTGAACAACTCCTTACTTACTACTGCTCTAATTACCTGAGAATGTAACTATGCTTTTACTGTTAAATATACTAAGAAGGTGTCGTGCAACACAGCTGAGAGCTAGCTTTAGTATCAAAACATGGTTCAGATTCACTTCTGCACTTTGTTGTAACTCTCAAATAGTTTCAATGCTCTCAGCTTTTTCACAAAGATTATTTCAGATCAGAATCTTGTAGCTTAATGTTTTACTGTCTCAACTACAAAGCATTGAAATTCAGGTCCTTAATGATATGCCTATTTTGATTTTAAGTGCAAGAAAGGTGTTTCTTTTTACAAGGTATTTGTAATATTTGAACTTCCTTTTAAGCTGGACAATTTCAACACGGTGTGATGTTTTTCCTTCCCTCTCCATTCGTTGAATGGACCGTCATTCATTTCTTCTCTAGATCTATACTTCAGATTAAATCATATTTAGCAACATGGAACCATTTCAGCAAGTAGTAGGACTTGTTCGTCTTCTCCCATCTTTTTCTTTCACCTCTGTGTACCAAGCTGGATTCAGTGGAGCTGGTCCTGACAGGTAAATCAGGCCCATTACAACTATGTAAAGACTCTGACTCGTGTATTTCACTGAACTTGGGACCTTGCAAAGCTACTTAAAAATGGAAGTGACTCAACCTGAGCTTCAGTATATCGCAGCACACAGCATGCTGATAAGCGTAATTTGCCTGCATAACAATCAGGGACAGAAGACTATCTAAAGCAAACTGGAGTTACATCAAGAACCTTGAGTGGGATTGGTGTGACCAAATATAGATGTCAACAATGCAAATTTCTACATCTCATGCAATTGTCTATACTCCCTCTGTAATCAGTGGAGAAAAACAGGCACTCCTAGAACAAGATTCATTGCATCTTAAGGTATATGCCTAAAGTAGTCAAGATGCACCATGTCTGCAGGTGCCTGTTTTTCTTTGGTGGGTATAAGGAGAGCTTATAGTGACTAGCTTAGGTGTAGACATCAAAAATACCAGTATAACCGCATTATGTTCTTTTCTGTGACTTGTATTCTCTTCCACTTTTTCCTGATTTTGTTTTACTATTCTAGCTTGTTGCATTTTCTGTGGGAGGGTTATGTCATCTATATGTTAGAAATATCATACAGTGTATGAAATTCCTAAATCCTGAACGATGTTTAAATAGAATAACATTCCTGTGCAGTACTTACTTGGAAGATTCAGTGGTTGTTGTATGAGACAGTCCACATTTATTCACTCTGGGTGAAGTTGCTCTGTTTTGAGGGCCAGCCAACAGACCCCGAACACAAAAGGAAATTTCAGCCTGGAACCAAATTAAACCTTGGTCTTCTTAAAGAGACCCTTAGTCCTGCACGCTTGTATATGGCTACAATTTACACATAAGCCCACTGAGTTTCTCTTCAAATGAGTAAAACTGTATGCTTTTAGTGCTTATGCAGTGAATGTTGACATTTTCTAATACAAAAATGAAGTCCCTTTTTCTCTGGCTTTCTAAAGCCTCCTGTCTTTCTTGAGAATCCCCACTAAAGAGTCACCTTCTGTTTTCTAGCTTACCGTGCCATAAATGAAACAAATGAGGAGCTGGGCAGGTTGTGAGTTGATACTTTTTCTCCATATTTTTTTATCATCACATCCATTACTCTTTGATGGGAGACTGAACAAACCAGAAGAGGGCCAGCCTTCCCTTGTAAGACAGAGGTAAAAAGGACAGATCTGGAGGGAGTTTTGGCAAGTCTGTTTTTAGAGTGTAAAGGCTTTCCATAGGTTTTTTTTATAGCCTGTGAAGAAGGAGAGCTTTCTCCCAGAGGATTAATTAAAGTTAGCTTCTGCTCTTACATCATCCTCTTCAAGTTTTAAATTTGTGAGAGAAGTCTGGAACTGATGGATCAAACTGCGTTACTTTCTTAGGATAACAACTGGTGTTAACAGAGAGCTTGACTGGACACGGGTCTCGGCCTGAGGCAATGTTGTGACTGTCCCTCTCTTTCAAGTGCAGCATGTCCAACATGACAGCCCTTCCTTCCCATCCTCCCTGAACATGCAATGGTCTTAATCTGGAGGCTGAAAGGAAGTCAGGTTCAGATTTGTGCTCTGCTTCCAGCCCTTTTCTAGCTAAACAGTGCTGAAGAACTTAAGTATTCACCAGCAAAAGCCAGGGAGAATTTACCAACGTATTGATTTAGGTGTCTTTCTTTCCTTTCTCTCCTTCTTTCTAATAGTGGAAACTCCACCCCCACCTTACCATGCAAGAGAACCTCCGGGAACCCACAGTGGGCGGTCAATGGATGCAATAGCTGAAAGTCAACTAGTGCTGTCTTTGCCCAATGGAGGTAAATCTGCCGATGGAGAAGCTGAAAGTAAATAACCATTTGTACTATTCTTCAAAGAGAAACTGTTAGGCAAAAAAATTGTTACTTGAACAAGAAGTTTCAGTGATCTGTAACAGTAGGTTTCAGACAGTTTTGCAGTAAGGCTGTGTACTAGACCCATCCATTAGCTAGCAGAATAGGTTGATTTAAGAATCCAGTGAATTATGTGCGAAGTTACAGAGTTTATACCTTATTTGCATCCATGGACTATTACAGTTAGAAAGCTGTTAATGAAAGCAAACACTCTTATCTGCGTTGTAAAGACAAAGATAGCAAACCAAGGGTGGTGAGGCAATATAACACACAAGAGCACTATGAATATCAGAACCGATTTCTTTATCACCTTCAGGTCTGGGTTTCAAGTACTTTAGAGCCTTCTGATTGGGACCTTTCTTACTGCCATCTTTGTGTTAATGTTATATTGCTTGCTGGCTAGGAAAGGAAAGGACATGTTCTAGTGAAGTACAAAGAGATTTTTACAGAAAGCCAAACTCTTTGCCCTCATATAAGAATGCTTTAGTGGGAGGGGGCATGGGTGCTCAGAGTAGAAGGGTCTGGGTTCCTCCTCGCTCCCCTCAAAGCAACTCCATGACCTCTCCAGCGTGGTCTCCACTACCTCCAGACTAGTAGTGGCAGTGCTGCCTCCACCATTCAAAGCCCATTGCTGCAGAGCAGCGAGGGGAAATGGAGTTCCTCTGCTGGGTTTCCCTTTGGCTTCCTGCTACTGCAAAGGCAAAATCACCATTGTTCTCTTAGCCCAGCATATTGTAGTCCTAAGCAGATGTCCTTTACGGCTTGAGGACTGAACACTGTGCACAGACATGCGCATTAAAAAAAAGAAAGCCAGCCTGCTGAAACAGTGAGGAACGCATGTATGTGTCACAGAACTGGAGCCAGAAGGAAGGTGAGGGTGGTAGTGCTAATTACAGACGGGTACACAGCATGGCCAGATAATAACTAGCTATCAGACATCAGTACTTTTAAATAAATTGTCGAGATACTTTCATCTCTTTACCATAGTTTACCATCCCTGATCACTGCCCTAGTAATATTAGTTGGAAGTTTATTAGAGGTTATGCACAGAGGTGCTCTGGGGGCCGGGGGGCTCACATGCCTGTGGTGGGCAGGCAGGATAAGGTTTCCTACTAATTCCTGTAGGACGAATGAGGCTCAGAGATTCTGTTACGTTTTTGAGTCTTTCTCTGCCTCTGAGTAAAAAAACGTGGGCACGGGTAGATCCAAAAGAAATGACCTTGCCGCATTTCTGCTTGCGGTCCCACATGGAAGCTGAAAGCCCCAAAGCACGCAAAAAAACTGGGGAGAGTGATTGATTACTTCTGAACTTCAGAGTCTGGTATTAGGCTGAAGGCTTGGCTCAGTTTTGACTTGCCTTGAGCCCATCTGTCATCCCTAGCTCCTGCTGGTGTGCAGAGCAGATGTATCCCTTACTATTTTCAGTGTAGAGACTGGGCCCCGGTTCAGCAAGGAATGTCTGCATGTGCTTAATTTAATGCAGTGGAATTATCACTTTTAAGAATAAGTGGGCCTCCTCAGAGGCTTAGAGTTAAGCTGGTGTACCAGCCCTTTGCATGTCTGGGGCTTCAGTCATAAAATTAAGAAGAAATAGAAGCTGCTGTTGAGATAAGTGACTGTTTAGATGAAGAGCTGGGGCGGGAGAGTAGTGGGAAGGAGGGAAGGAGGGAGGGAGGGAGGAAAGAAAACAGAATGATTGTTTAAAAAATATTACTGAGACCTGAGCAGCTGATTAATTTTATTTCCTACAGACTTTCGGCCTGTTTGCTATGAGGAACCCCAACACTGGTGCTCAGTTGCCTACTATGAACTCAACAACCGGGTAGGGGAGACTTTCCAGGCTTCCTCTCGAAGTATCCTTATAGATGGATTTACAGATCCGTCGAATAACAAAAACAGGTTCTGCCTGGGACTGCTCTCAAATGTAAACCGGAACTCTACTATAGAAAACACCAGGAGACACATAGGAAAAGGTAAGAGGAAATCCCTTCTCCTCGGGAATATTCAGAGCTTGAAAGAACAGTGCGTTGCATTAACAAACCTAGCTGATTCGTCAGATGTGATTGTCTTAAAACCAAAGCTCTCAGATTACTTCTGAAATAGAAGAAAAGCAGCTGATTCTTTCCTGACTGGATAACAATCAGCAGAGTAGTTCCTTACAAAAGCTATTTACTTGGCCAGCGAAGAGAAAAATGTTGTTTATAATTGTGTTCTAATTTAGCAGTATGTATTTTCATTTTATTTATTAGAGCTTCTGGCAACTGGGAATATTGCCATTGAAATGCCACTAAAATCATAATTGCTGGTGCCTCAGGGCTGGTTCTCCTCCTACCAAATAACAAAGGGAGATGGATGAAACACTTAGTAGCTGAGTTACTTAGCTGAAGAGATCTACCAGAGTTGCCTTTGTAGCTTTTTCCCCCCTGCCAGTCTGATTCCCTGCCTCGTCAGCTTCTCACCAGTAAAACTAAGTCTTGGATGCTCCCTCCAGCAGTTCTCCTTGTATGCTCCACTTCTGGTGTACGTGTACCCTATGCGTGCAGGACCGTATGCTAGTGGCGACAAGTACGAGGAGACCACGCGTGGCCGCACACACTCCATCCCAGATTACTAGGGCTGTGTAGGGCCTGATGGTCTCCCAGAACCTACTGTTGTTTGTGGTGGTGAGTCAGAAGCCCCGCACCGGCCACTTCTCTGTGCCGATGAAGCTCTGCTTGTTCTGGTATATCCAGTCTAGACTCATTATCTTGGCAACCCAGCCTCTCACCAGTAGCTGCCTGGGAATGGATTTCCCACTGGGCTAATTAACTCTAATTGTTCCACTCCTATTATCTTGTCAACCTCACCTCATTTCCCAGGCCTAGAGCAGTATTTTAATTGGCTCTTGATAGTCTAGTGTTGAATGACTGAATATGAGGAAGCTCTGAGACAAATGAGACATAGTTTTTATAAACAACAGTGAACCTGAAGGCTCACGCAAGAAATATTGTCCTTAGCTCTTGCACTTTTCTCTGGAAGGGAAAGCACTTGTGTTGCAGATGCACTGTGTGAAGCCAGTGCGATGCTGCAAGTGTCTGTCACAGAAGTTTGTTTTGAGGGGTGGAAATGAGTCGTACACCTAGTTCTAACTTACTCAGAAAATAAAGCAAAGCTGCTCTATCAGCATAAGCTGTCAGAGGGCTGTAGATCAAAGCTGAGCCCAGCCCTAAAAGAAGAGTGACAAAAGATCCCAGTCAAAGCTGTCATTTGAGGATGTTACATCCTGTGACTTCTGCCCCAAAAGAGGAAGAGACAGAACAGAAAGAAAATGAGCTGAATGCTAATGGTCCTCATCCATTCAAATCTGAAGATCTGTCTTCATTGATTAAAAGTCCTTTAAAGTCTTATACTAGGAATCTGCCTAAGGGAAGGGAGCAGGTTGTCCAGAGAGTAGCTTAGTATATCAGAGATCCTTAATTTTACTGCTCTTCCCTGTTCATGCAAATCTCAAAAAAACATGTTCAAGTGGAGTAGAAGTGGCACCAGTACAGGCCTGCAGAAGAGCATCGAGCAGCCTCAAAAGTGTGGAGTTCAAAGGCATTCTGGACAGATGAAAGCTACTGAAATGGATACAATTGTCACATGTTAACAGGCGAGAAAAAAGAGTGAGTAAACAAGATTAGCTCAGTAGGATAAGGCTATGTGATTGAATTGTCATCTAGTGTATCAGCGTGAAACGGTTTCCTGGAAATACCACATCAAAGCTAAAACCAATCCAGAACAATGCGGCATCTACTAGCAATTGGACCTGTTTCAGCAGTCAGGCTTCAAGGGCAAAAATGGGACTTGTGATCAGAGTGTCAAAAAAATGTGGGTGCTTGGAGATGGCTGAATTTCCAGTTTCTGCAGAGAGCAATGAAATCCCACCAGAACATACGGACCCTTGATTTAGTCTTCTACAAATATGTATTCAGCTGCTTGGCTTCCTTGAGGGTGCTTGTCCCTGGTGAATGAATACCAGAAGAATGGAAATATACACTGACATTTCATTACTTCTGTATTTATTGCTTTTAAAAAGTCCACAAGGAAAAAGCAAATTGTATCATCTGCTTTCAGAAGTGACTTTGGTGGTTTTGTTATTCTAGTACACAGTCTGGGCTATGCCTTTGAAAGCATTCATTTTTTTCAGAAGTTGGGTTACTCAATATACTCTGAAAATCCAGCCTTTAAAATTTTTCAGCTTTGTGTGGTCACCCTAAATCAGTAGCCACACCTGAGGATTTGAAATGTGGTGAACATTTATGTCCTTATTCTTCTCTCCCTACCCTGTGTTCTCACTTTGTTTATTTCAGAAAGTTCTATGGACTCCATCAAGGTCAGCTAGGACCTTCCTGTTTTCAGTCCTTCCCTTTTGTCCATCTTCCACAGAAGGAAAGGAGACGTAGGTCAAGTAATAGTCACAATGTGCAACACCCCATAATGTCTGGTGCAGTTGGACTGGAGCTGACGACTGGTCTAATGGAGCTGTCATCCCACCCGTCTTCCCAGTGCAATACTAGCGTGTGCCCTGAGCCACACCCCCCTCCACTCACATCTAATTTGAGATCTTGTGGGTGCATAGAAGTAAAAGTCAAGTGACGGCTTGAAGACAGACTTTAAGTTCCCATCTGAGTCACCCTGGAAGTCTATGGGAGAGCGTATTTTTCCCAGATTCCTTTCCCACTCAACCTGCTTTTCCCTGAGCCTTTCCCACTTCTGTTTAGAGGCTGGATTTGTCCTGAGGATGTGCTGCTGCCCCTTGCTGTCATGACCACAGAATGATGAACAGACTGGGAATATGTAACCAGTCTTTTTTTGTATGAAAGACGACAGGAATAAAACTAATTACAACTGAATTATTAAAGCATAGTTATCACTAGCTTTGTAGGCAGTCCACTGAGACTCTGTGAATATGTGCATTTGTATGTAAAGATTAGAATGTCATACCTGGGAACAGAGAGGAGGATTTTATTTTTGTTTAGTGGTGGTTTTTATGAGAACAGATTCCTTCCACATCTCTTGGCCACGGGAGGGGTTCCTCTCGTCGAATCTGGCCACGGGAAGGGTGAATGTCTGCGCATCTTCAGAGGATGACTTGGCCTCCTTCAGGGTATGCTTTCATGCTCACGTTGAAGCAGCCTGGGTCCCCATTGCCACACTTGCACTGATGAAGATCTCACTGCAAATAAATCTTCTTTTGTTTTATTTTGTTTGTTTTTAAGTTTATTAGCTGGTTCAGTTCCCCAGTCTGGATGGCTGCCCAATCCCCAGCCGTTGCTGCCAGCATGAAAGCAGTTGTGGGAAGAAGCAGAAGGGGCAGGGAACAAAGGAGCCTTTTCAGCACCTGCACAGGCTTCCAGCGGTTTAAGCTGGCACTCTGTAGCAGATGGAGTGAATCATCTGGTCACAGTGCCTCTCGTCGTCTATCAACTAGAGAAGGCATCTATACAGTTAGCTTACACAAGAGCCCTAACTTTAAGGTTGCTGAATTGGGCTAAGATAAATTCTCCCACCAATTTTGGTGCATTTTCATGCAAGCCCACATCCTGGGGGTACCAGAGTCTTTGAATGGAGAGAAGTGCTTCCATCTTTGTTTCCCCAAGGCACGGTAAAAATTTTGAGAGTTAGTGTTGGTAAGTCACTCAGGCACTGAAAAGTCCAGAAGGAAATTGGTCATTTTCTTGCTAAAGGTCACTTTGAACAGGATCTGATGAGTGAGTCACGTCATGTAAATGCAAATACATGGTTCTGATGTGGTGGATAAAGCAAAATACAGAAAAACTATTTTAAGTACACACCACTCTGTGTTTGAACTGCACGAGGTAGGATCCTGTAGTAAAAAAATAGCGTGCAGTGAAGTGGGTCTTGGTCAGCGTGCATGTGCTCAACAGTGAAAATACATTTAGATGTGTAATGCATAACAGATTTGTCAGTTCTTTGACAGTTTTGATCCATGCTTTGTATATGGTTGACATATGTTTGATGTTTACATGTGTGTATGTGTATGTGTGTCTTGTCGTAAAGTACTCCGCTGTTGGGTTAAAGACGTAAACCAGCCTTCACTGAGAAACAAAGAAAAACATCACGTGCCAAGACCTTTTTGTCCTAGACCAGTACCTCAAAATAGCGTTTATGACGATTTCCCCTTAATGTTGGTGGGTCCGTTGTACAGATACATGGATATGCACACAGTTTACTGTCTTTTAAAAGGCAATGTATAGGCACTGAGTGCCTGGAATGATCCTGGGCTTATATGCCCACACCAGTAAAATAGTTAAAGAATTACTGGTATAAAGTGCGTTGTGAACAATGGAGAAATAATACACGTTATTTTTTCTTTTTCAAGGTGTTCATCTTTACTATGTCGGTGGGGAAGTTTATGCTGAATGTGTCAGTGACAGCAGTATTTTTGTGCAAAGCCGCAACTGTAACTACCAGCATGGTTTCCACCCAGCCACTGTCTGCAAGATCCCCAGTGGCTGCAGCCTCAAGATCTTCAACAACCAGCTCTTTGCCCAGCTGCTTGCCCAGTCAGTCAATCATGGTTTTGAAGTGGTATATGAGCTGACCAAGATGTGTACTATTCGAATGAGCTTTGTTAAAGTAAGGATTCTTTGTTTTCTCTTGCATTTCTGAAAAGGCAAATCCCATCACTTGCTAGATTTGGTGCAAAACTAGAGCCCATCAAATCCTTCCCAAGTGGGGCTTTAGACACCCAGCTTGCAAATAGCAATTCAGACTGCCTGTTTTCCAGTATTGCCTTAAACTTCTAGGTGCTTAAAATCAACTTTTGTGGTCAACCTGGAAATTTCTTAGATTCCAAAAATTAGGTATTCCATAGGCTTTTTGCGGAAAATAAGCAGAGATGGAACGGCGATGTTCCCCCCTTGATTGCATAAAGAGCTCAACTTAGAGGGGCTTAGCAACATGTAAATGTTGTAGCACGTATCTTAGGCAGTTTGATCTCTCCTATTGTTACTAGTTTGCAGCAGAGGTTGGTAGAGCCATAGATCTGACGAGAATGTCCTTATGTCTCTAGACTAATTTACAGTCTCACTATTACTACAGACTGGTATATATGGTCTCAGTCAAGAAACACTGGGTCCTCCTTCCGCCCCCACGGAGCTTGCTGGGAATTGTTGTTTGCCACCTGCCTGATCCCTAGCAAGAGATTGTCTTAATTTCTGATGACTTTCTCTCTGGCCAGCCAAACGACCAGAAGGGCTTCTTGCAAGCAGAATACAAAACGCAAAAGGACATCTGACCTTCCCCCTGTTATCTGGAAGAGACAGGAGGCCACCAAAGCCATTAATTACTGTTTCCATGCCTTTCATATCTGAACTTTGCAGTCTGACTGCTCTGTGTGCAATGTATCAGTCTTTGTGGGAGTTTCTTACATCTTCTGAATGGTCTTCTCAGCAGAATGAGGTCTCTTGACTCCCTTTAGCACTTAGGATTTACTTAGGTGCCTATTGTAGCACCTAAACCCCAGAGAATGGTGAGTATTTCAAGACTGTTTACAGAGGCACTAGACTGACTTCTGTAGTGCTGCTGGGGAGAGCTGGCAGCAGTGTTCAGCCTGCGAACTAGCGAAGCTGCACCATTAGAAGCCAGCTGGTTCTGCTGGGTACTGTAAGAAGTGGCTTGAGTATGTCCCTTTGTCTTGCAGATTTGGTTCTATACAACTGGCTGAACCAAGCCGATTGATTGAATTCACAGCTAAGGTACTACAAAACTGCTTGAGGCTTGAGGCCAGTTCCCCTATGTTCTGCAAAGCACATGAGTTGAGTCCCACACAGCTTTTTGGTCTGACTCTTTCCAGCCATCCTTGGGGACCCATCTCCTTAACTCTCTGAGAGCGTTAAGAGCGCCCTGTAACTTCTCCCAAGAGTCCAGGCCAAAATCTCCCGGCCCGTGACTGCGCTATTGCTTTGTTCTTGGGAGGAACTGACAACTTGTTCACACACAAGCATTAGGGGAAAAAAAGAAAGGAAGAAACCCAACAGCGTTTTCTTCAATGAAAGACATGAATGGGCATGTTGTTTGTAAAGGCAGTGTAGCCAGTTACGCAGTATTTTCATTATCTCAGCAACACAGGGGCAGTTTCTTTGATGTGTTATCTGCCTCCGTGCCCAGCATGGCAGCAGAAATGGTGGTGTTGATGCACTAAATAATGCTGCTGCCGTATTATCACCTTGCTTTGTTGAAACAATAGCAGCCGCTATAGTGCCTCAGGCACCAGAAGACCAGGGCCAGGAGTTGCTCTGAACCCTTTCCCATGACCTTTGGAAAATGACTATGCAAATCTCATCTAGGTTCTTCCTTTCCGGACCTCAAATACCCTTTCCTGTACTCGGTCTTCTCAAATTATTTCTCTCCCAAGGTGTGAGCCCCGGTGTGTTCAGTCTGGGGACAGGTATGCCCCTGGGTGTTGGGTATACAGTGCACAGAGGAGCATGTCTGTCAGAGCCACACACCAAGAACCCCCAGGTGCAGAGCAGTCCTCTGGCTTCTCCCCTGATTCGTGCCCAGACGCTGCGCGTCGCCTACAGCCCACAGGGCGAGCGGAGCCGAAGGGCTGGAGACCCTGCCTCCTACCCCACCAGTGCTTGAGCTACCAGCAGGGCGGCAGGGATGGGTAGGGACCGAGAGATGAGAAACTTGCCAGGACTCTCTCATCTTCTGGACATGGGGCAGAGGGAGGTGAAGGTCCTGTCCTCTCTGACACCCTTCGTGTGCCCACGAAGCAGCTGGGAGGAGCTCAGCCCTCAGGCAAACGCGAGTGTATCATCAGTGAGAGCAGGCAGCAGTTCCCATCCACGCAGCGCTGCTGCTAACCAAAGCAGGATGGCTGTTGTCCCCGCTCCACAGATGAGGCAGCTGAGGCACGAAGTTTCTCCAAGCCGAGGTCTGAACCCAGCACCCTCCCTCCTGCATTTCCCCAGGTCTTGGGGCTAAGGGGACGACCCGGCAGACTTGGCCACGCTCCACTACACAAGGCAGCTC
Organism: Sagittarius serpentarius; assembly: GCA_034782735.1. NCBI lineage: Eukaryota > Metazoa > Chordata > Aves > Accipitriformes > Sagittariidae > Sagittarius > Sagittarius serpentarius. The sequence goes on from JAVKLA010000026.1 coordinate 1,337,101, forward strand.
AGCGCTCTGGGACGTGGCTGGAGCCTGGGCTGGAGAGAGCTGTTGTTGCCCACAGGAGGTGGGACGGGCAGGCCGGAGCAGCAGGACCCCTCAGCTGACCTCCCCCGTGCCGGAAGGCGCATTTCTGGTCTCCCCGTGGGGGTATCGGTATCTTCTTCCCACCATCTGTGCCAAACACAACCGCAGCTTTGCAAGTTGTTCCCGTTTTATTCCCTCGTTAAGAGAGCTCCAACTCCGGGTTCATTTCGGCCCGGGGGATGTAGGAGGCTACGTGCAGCCCCAGAGCGATGTCCGGGAGGCGCAGTGGGTCCTGCCCTGCTGGCATTTCCCTTGCTGGGAGCTCTGGCCGCAGCACGGTGAGTGTTTGGGAGTGGCTAGCAGAGGGAGGTGACCAGCCAGCTGCAGGCGCTGCCAGACTCCTCCACATCGGGCAGGTTGTGCTTGCAACCTGTAATTCCTATTCCTCCGGATTTTCCGTCCTGCCAGGCAGCAGAGGTGCACCGACACCTCCGACACTTGCCCTTCTGGCCCTGTAACTTCACTGCAGCTGAGTACTTGAGACTTCACAAACTCAGACTGTGCTGGTTTAAAGAGTGACATTGTATGCAAACGTTTCCACATCATTAATCGGAGGTGCCTGCGAACACAGGCCCTTTCTAGCCTGATAAATACTCTGCAGATAGAAAAACGCTGCCTCTTTAAAAGTACTCTTTGGGCTTTGGTGGGTCCATATCTTACTCTTCTGCTTTCTTCCCCCTTTTCTTCACTAAATAGAAATGGATTTTGCCCAGACCACTTATTATGGCATATACTTTTGGTGTCGATCCTAGTTTTGCAGCTGGTCATCTAGAGAAATGGGTTCTAGCAGCCTCAGTTGTCCGGGTTGCTCAGCACTCTACCATTTAGGTACCTTTGGCAGGCGTCAATCTTAATATGCCTCCATGTCCTTTTTTCATGACATCAATATCAACCTGCCTGAGTAGCATGATGATAGGTAAGGCTCAGCTTCTCCGACCAGCGCCCCACAAACGAAGACCTCATCCTGCAGCGGGGCCGTGTTTTGCACATTGCCCTCTGGAAATCCGGGTGCAGTTCTAGCAGTGAGACAGCCGGTGAGCTACGAGACTTTGGGCCGCGCCTTGGATGTCTTGCATTGCTGTGAAATCAGGCTGCCTGCTTAACAAGCAGACGCTGTGCCCGCTTGAGGCGCAGGGGCTTCTGGTTCTCTTTTCTGCCTGCCAGTACCGCATCTGCATCTTCCGTCAGATGCTCCATAGCCCTTATCTCCCTGAAAGAGCTGGAGAAATTACTGCAGGGCTTCCCACAGCAGACAGCCGGGAACTCCCGTGGGAAAAGAGGACGTGTTCAAGGATAGAAAGCCTATGGAAAATGTTTACACCTAGGTTAGGTACGGTACGTAGGAACCTTGCTGGAAGTTTCCAGAGGTTCAGATAAATACCTAGAACTTCTAGGGTCTCAGACTCGTAGGATGCATCTCTACCAATAAATGAAGCCGTGCCCAGGATCATTCCCAGTTCCTGTTAAAGTGTTATGGCAGGGCCTGGCCTGCTTTTTGTCTGTGCCAGTGTGACAGGTTGACCCTGGCTGGACATCAAGTACCCACCAAAGCTGCTCTCTCACTCCCCCTCCTTGACTGAATAGGAGAGGGAGAATATAACGAAAGACTTGTGGGTGGAGATAAGGACAGGGAGAGATCACTTAACCAATTACTGTCAC
>JAVKLA010000026.1:1338937-1355785 GCA_034782735.1 Sagittarius serpentarius
GAATCTCTGCTCCGGCGCCTGGAGCACCTCCTCCCCCTCCTTCTGCACTGACCTTGATGTCTCTGGAGATGTTTCTCCTACATGTTCCCACTCCTCTCCGGCTGCCGCTTCTGCGCCCCAGTACTTTTTTTTCTTCTCAAATATGTTATCACAGAGGCGCTACCACCGTCGCTGATTGGCTCGGCCTTGGCCAGCCGTGGGTTCGTCTTAAAGCCGGCTGTCATTGGCTGTATCGAACACAGGGGAAGCATCCAGCAACTTTTAAAGAAGCCACCCCTGTGGCCCCCCCCACTACCAAAACCTTGCCACGTAAACCCATTACAGCCAGGCAGCAGCCTGGCAGACTCGCCTGGGCACGTCACTGGGGTGCCCACAGCAGGGACCATTCCCCACGGGCAGTTTGTAGGCAGCCAAGCTTGGCAACAGGCCTTTCCATGCCAGTGGGTCTCAGCATCGGGAAGGGTGGCTGAGCATTTTTAATTTAATAGTATGGAGTCGCTGTTAACTATGATAACAATGACCTTAAAAAGGAGCAAAGTTTCTGGAGAAAATTATCCCTAGGACAAAGCATTAAATCTTGGGAACTTGGGTGATGGACTGCCTGTAGTTGTGTTATACTGTCAGCACTGCAATTGTGATTTAATTTTTTTTTTTTGTAAAAAAAAACCACCTCACTTTTTGGTCCTTTCATGCTTTTATAGGGCTGGGGAGCAGAGTATCATCGCCAAGACGTTACAAGCACGCCCTGCTGGATTGAGATCCACCTCCATGGACCATTGCAATGGCTGGATAAGGTGCTGACACAGATGGGCTCACCTCATAACCCCATCTCCTCAGTCTCTTAAGAATCATCTCTAGAATTCCCTTAGGATGGATGCTATTGCAGGCAGTGGCTTATAGGGTTACCAGTGAACAGAAGCTTCTATATGTAGATGTATGTAGCTGTAAATATATCTATACATAGTCTACTCTCCTTTTTTTTTTTTTTCCCATGCTACGTTTTGTGGTTTCTATTTACTCTAATGCCAGTACAATAAGTTTAGGAATTCAGGTATAGCGTGTCTGTTCTCTAGTACAAAATAAGCCAAATTCCTGCAAAAGTGTCAAAACATTTCCTGTGAGCATCTTCATTCCCCAGCCAAGCCAATAAACGGTGCAAATTCTCAGCACTTTCATGTGGATTCAGAAACCTGGCTGTAGCTGTTCCTAGTAGGTGAAATTCACCCCTCTGCAGGCAACCAAAGTCAGATCTCTACACCATTTATATCCATCCTACATCGTCATTTCAGGTCTAAAAGAGGACCTTAGGTGGTGCACAGGACTTATGCACAGAGATGACTTTTATCCAGTGGACTGAAGTACTAAACTGCAAGTCCAGTCTGTCTCCCCACTGCAAAGCATGATGGGACAAGAGATGCTCTGAGGAGCGGAGGCACCCCTCTCCCCCCAGGATTTGGCAGGAGGAGAGAGCCCTCGGGACGCATTCAGCACTGGAGCCTTGTCAGAGCATTCTGGACACGTCCAAGTAGTCTGATACTGTTAACACAGTAGCGTACGGTACTGCTGCACTGAAAAGCAATGAGCTTCTAAGGAAAAAAAAAAAAAAAAGAAAATTTTAAATATATGCCTATAAGTTTAAAAACTAATTAACTTTAGTGCTTTTTTGCAAAGTACATACATACTTGCATATGTATCTGGCATGTAAACTGAATCCTATCCATTATACAGTATTGATGTAGTTTGTTTTAAAGTTAGGACTGTCTGTAGTTAGACTACTGTGCTGATATCAAGGGTACGTCTAAAAGGGACTTGAACTCTGATTCAGAAAAGGGAAATGAAGTGTGCGTTGGAGAACTGAATAATTACTTTATCATTCTTCTTGGGACAGCCTCTGTGCTGGGAACAGGAGGCGCAGGCTCACAGGGTGCAGTGAGGAGGAGGTGGGAGCCAGCCGCGTCCATCCCCTGTGCAGGGCCAGGCCTCGGGATCCGGCGGCAATGCTTGGGTCTGGCCGAGAGGGCTTCCCTGCCAGTCACTTCAGACATCCCCATGGGTGGATCCTCGTCTTAGGTACAGTCTCCATCATTTGCAGTGCTTTTGCCTCGCCTGCGGAGGACGGTGGGGCAGTGTGAGCCGTGAACAAGCAAATAGTGAATCTATGTGCAGAACCTTTTTGAAAAGCTCCTTGCCTGCTGTCCTTCTGTAAGCCGGGAAACCTCTTGCCCATACTGTCATCCACAGGGCCAGCCTGACAAAACGCTCTTCACTTGGTAACCTTTTCTGAGGAGGCAGGTGAAACTCGTACTACATGTTGATGGTCCCCATTACCTTACTGAAAGGGTGGAGGATTATTTCTTTCCAGGCGTAACAATCCACTGAAAATTGTTTTGCTTTAAGGGTCAGAAAGAGCGATAACTTCTCCAATCACCTCATGCCTCCTTAGAACACATCAGAAGTATCCTGAGGGAAAAAAAAATGTTTTACGGAATGTTTCTTTTCTTCTCACACAATATCTGGTGCTACATCTGTTACTGCATAATTAGAAGAGGATGCCTGAAATCTTCAGCTACGTCACATATGCAAAGGAAATAACCTTCACGGGAAAGACTTTCCATGTGTTCTGGATGCTATGTAATACCTGCTACAGGATGGTAATTATGAGCAGAGCAGAAGAATCAGTAACCTAGCAGGATTACTTTGTTTGAATGCAGTTTCAGCTGCCTGAAAGAATATGTAGGGCACAGAAGGATAAATTATTGTTACGTTTGAGCAGTAATAGCAAGTTGTATAGGAAATTTGTAAATGCGAAGAACCCTATTCTGTCACCATTTCATGTCAGCAGTGTCACTGTGGGATAGGAAAAGCTTTACAGTCTCCTGCAGCAATGAAATCCAATAATAATGTTACACAGAAATTCCAGGCGTGCCATGTACTGTTTAGCAGTCTTCAGAGACATCAGTTTGGAAAAAGACATTTTCCTCAGCTTCCTCTGGCATCAGCGTCACTGTACCAAGGTACTGGTACTACTGTTTATAGCATGTTTATTGCACCCTTTCTCCAGTAATTTCTCTGTGACTCTCACCTTGCTCATCCCTTTGCTTTCTTAGCAGCTAAGGACAGAGAAAAATTGCCTCTCCTGTCCAGGATCTAGCTCTGTCCTTTATCCTGGATTCTTCCTTGCCTTTTAGGCTGAAATCTCCTTCGCTGCTAATATAGAGAGAAGCCTAGGGGTCGCTTTTAGACATTCCCAGCATTGTCATCTTCCTCGCAGAGAGCCAAGGGCGACGTTCTGAGGCTCATCTGCTCTTGGGCAGCTCCAGAACCCAGTTTCCTGCTGATGCTGCAGAAGGAAATTGGATGGCCAGTGAAGAGAAGCAGGTTCTTCTGGGGCATCATTCATTTCACCCTAAGGCAGACATTTCAAGTAGGTGAAATAACACTGCGCTCGGAGCATGTTTATCTCTTCCCATGGAGTACAAGGGGAACTGGGGGTCACTAGCTCAGATGCGGACTGCTACATGGGACATACCCAAAAGTAGGCAAAGTGGGCCCTAGGGAAGGTGTGGTGGCTTTCCCAGCCTAGTAATGATGCTTGCTGAGTAAGTGTCTGTGTTGATTAAATGGAAGTTGGTAAATTCAGAGCAGTTTTACCTTTCCTGTATGTCTGCTTTTACAGTAATCCTCATACAAATGGGATTTGCCTTCAGTGCACACATGTATCTCATCTCATTAAAGGTAGTCACCTTAATATTCCCTTACTAGTAAGTAAAGAGGCATTTCTGGAGCATGATTATTCTGACCTATTTAAACTGTCTGCATTAGGATGAGATGAAGTTCAGCAAATTTAACTACTTGCTGAAAGTTGGATCGAAGCACCTGATTCTGGGCAATCAGCCAGCAGCCATCTCAGAGTGGTTAGCCTTTGGGAAGGCTGGTGTCACTGTGTGAACTATTTCCTATTCTGGTGGCCTCCAGCGCCTTAGTCCGCTGTACGAGATGCTGCGCAAACACACAGCAGCTGACGGCTCCTTCCCAAGAGAAGGGGAGAGCTCACATCGCAAGGGAGAAGTGATAACAGTGGATGAGGCAAACAAGTGAATGGGAAGATGACCCCTGCCTAGATGCAGTGAAAAAAAGTAAGGCTAATAAACCATTTATTTCCCTTTCTTTTTGAACAAAGTCTCTCTTTCAGGCTTTTCTAGTATGTGTGAATGGAGCTCAGTTAAAAATTGAGGTTTCTCATAATTCACAGCAACCTAACTTTGTATCTATCTCACTCCAGTGTCCCCCCATTTTGGAAGGAGATACTTTCTGCTGAAAAGTCTTCATGAACCTATCAACCTGTCATCAATTTAAAGCCTTTAAATGCTCTCATTAATACTCAGGCTTTGGAGATAGGCTTCATGAGAGATTTTAAAGCCACTTACAGGGAGACTACATAGTCGAAGACAGAAGGTTTTAAATGTTTTTTGAGCCATCAACAGTTCACACCCTCTTGAAAGTTTCTGTGGAGAAGTACCATGCATGAGCAGGCCATGGTGGGAGTTTGATCAGGCAGAGGCACAAAGCCCATTCATCATGGTGCGTAGGCCACTGGTTTTCCTATCAAGTGGTAAAGAGAAGGCGACTGTTTAACCACTGCCCATTCTTCAGCAGCACCAGTATTAATGTGCCATTTGCAGCCAGAGGTGAGGGAAGCAAATCTAGCACACTGACTGCACGGAGCCATTCAGTGGCACTGCTGCTCTGACGGCTCAGTCCCGTAACCTTGCACTGTACAGCTGGTCGGGTACGGTGCAGCAGTGGCTGTAGCATTCAGAAGTGCGGCACGCGCTTGCCTCCCCAGCAGAGGCTACGCCACAAACGTCTTCACTCCTCATGAGAATGTCATGTTTTGGCGTGCTCAGTCTGAAGGATAATGTATCAGCAACACGAAGGGGAACTGTGGCCCCAAATAACATCAACTGGAGTCGAGGAAATTCCTTCCGTGTCTCCAGCAGGTAGTGTGTCAAGACTTTCACTGCCCTGAGCAGCCTTCTCCGAGTGGTCCCTGCCTTGAGCAGGGCGTCAGGCCTGATGCCCTGCAGAGATCCCTTCCAATTTACATTATTCTGTGGGTCTGTGCAGAGATTCAGCAGCAGCTGCTTGCCACAGGCAGGAGCTCTCTGTTAGCAGAGGCGGTTTCAGGATGAAGCATGTTTAGCCTCAGCTATTTCTGCATGAGTTCCGTGCAGAACAGAGTTAGGAGGTATTACTGTTCCTTCAGCATAAGATCAATACTGCAAACATTCCTCACTGTAAACATCATTGCACCGCACAACTCTTAAAACGGTGAAAATCAGGCATTTGTGACTCTAACTTTATCTAATCTGCCCTTCTTCGTCCTAGCTTACAACACTCACCTTTGCCTATAAGCTCCACGAATCAGAAGGTCTCACCAGCGACTGAGGAGCTGCACAAACAGCTGGATTTAAAGAGGCAGCTCAGGCAGAGACCATGTGCTTCTTGGCTGGATGGAAATGATCTATAAAAAGCAGCTTGATCGAATTTAGTAACTTTTAAGGGGTCTGAAGTATAAGGCCAATTTTCTTGGCTCATTAGAGGCTTCTCTGGTGCAGCTATAGCTTTCAGGAATACTTGAGCACTACACGGTGCTCAGCACAGGGAAGAAACACTACATCCTCTGTACTAGTCACCTCTCCTCCTGGCTCCCCGTAACCTAACTTAGCAAAACCAAAATGAAACACAATAAAGAAAGAGTAATGAGTCACAGGGTAGAGTAATTAAATACCATTTTTCAGATTTGAGAAGTGCTGCCCAGAATATAGATTTGTGTAATCAGAAACGTACTGAACGTAACGTCCCACGTGCTCTCCAAGCCAAAGGCGAGAGCTCCTTGCTGGAGCAGCAGGTTGTTACTTAACATCTGAACCCAAGACCTTCTGGGTGGGTGGAAACCCCACTGAAGGGGCTGAGAAGATTTTAGCAGAGGACTTCTAGTTCGTGGTTGGTTTCAGTAGCCAGAGATGCACTGAGAGGATGAAGGGATTGGGGAGGAGGGAGCGTATGACCAGGTATGCTCTGCGGTCATCGCGGGAGGTATCGAGGCAGTACGTGCTTGGGCAGCCATTGTGTTCACTAGAGTTTTTTACATTCACATATAAACTAATCATCAAGACCTGTTTTAGGAGCAGCTTGGAGGACCACAGTCCTTAATCTGGTGCTTCCTCTACACACAGCCCAGCTGAGTGTACCAGCCTCTTGATAAAGCCATTAGGTATGCTGGGGCAAATGGCATCCCACGTGATCCAGGGAGTAGGCTCTCGTTCCATCTGGGAACTGCACTTGCAAGATGACCCTCTGCCTCGCTGCAGGGCTAATGAGGAGTTCAGCTTTGGGGCAACCATTCAAGGATGCTATAAGCACACCCAGTGTGTGCTCCGCAAAGAAAACTGCAGTCTGAACAGAAACTGCACGACTGAAAGACATGGATTATATCGAGCATCTACCTGGGAACTGCAATAAAGCAACTCACTTCATGCGTAGGTGGGAAATTGCAGTGCCTAGAGGAAGACGGACTCAGCAGGAGCCTTCACAGGGGCTCCCAACTATGAAATTACATTTGTAACAGGAGCTAAGAATGGACAAGTGTGCTTCCCTGAGAGCAACTAAGAGGTCAGGTCACCATCAAAAAAGAGCCTGATAGAGTTGGTCCCATCTTACAGCAGGGGGAAGAGACTGTACAAGACTTTAGATCTGTGAATAAAAAGCTGCTCAACCTGGAGGCTTCACTGCAGTCAGAATCAGGGCTTCTTCGTAACGGCAGCTCTGGGAGTGCCTTTCCACAAGGTACAGAAGGCCTGAGTGGGCATTTAGTCTTTGTTCAGTAGAGAGAAATCGCTTTGTGTCTCTCGCGCAGACAGACACTTGAGCATGTTGTGCACCAGCACAAACCACAGCCTTTGGTTTGTACCGACCATCTACTCGTAGGAAGCTCCGGAGTGGCCAGGAGCAGCCAGAATCCCGTTACCTGTTCACCCCAGGGCTTCCCACACAGCTCGCCCCGGCGTGCCTTACATTGTATTGCCATATTGATGCCACACCACCCTGCCAGAGAGGCGAGGTGTGCGCCAGTCCTACGAAGAGGATGCCTCCACTTGCACCTGGGCCATGCTCGCAAACGGGATGCCTGTACAGATAATGACTCTAATTTGCAGGCCACGCCTCTTACGCAAGGTAGACATAACCACTATGTCCTCCAGAGTCAGCTACTCTCCCGTTACAGCCAATGTGAACATTTGCAGCTAATTGTGAACAGTTTTTAGATCTTCAGTCATAGTGTTTTTATTATCCATGGATGCTGCTATTTTATATTTCGTGTTAGTATTCAAATAATATTGCATATGAATAGCATAGGAAGAAATAGACCAACCAGTTAATAATTTTAAATACAGACCTCATCAGCAAAGGAAAGCTAGAAAAAACTTGGTAAAGTCTGGCCCCTTGCACTTTCACAGTAGCGAGCACATCACGTTTCAAAGTGGTTTTTTGATGCTAAAGTGTGTGTTAAATCTTATTCCGTTATGTCCATGAGAAGCTTTGCAAATGAGAGCAAGGGAACAAACATAATGATGAGCAGAGATAATGCACATTCAGATAAATTTTCTTCGCTTACTCAAGCAGTTGGAGTTTTTAATTATTTATAATACTTTTTAAGTACAAGTTAAATGTATCACAGCACACTTACTGCAGATAAATCAGTGTTAGCAATTCAGTCCCTCATTTCAGTATCGCCTGTGTGATATAAATGGGGCTGAGAAGTGAGACAAGAACGTGAAGAAACAGGCCTTTTTGTGTGGCTCAACGAAGCCACAAGGTTGCAAAGTTCTATGCAGTCAAGGGGCCAAAACGGTGGATTTGAGCAAGGTGTGGGGTTTTTGCACCAAGTACAAGCTATCAGTCTGGTGCAGAAAAGCACCGTGAATCATACATAGATTTAATAGTGTCATTTGTGTCGATGAACAATTCTGCCCTCTCTTTTCCATCAGAATCAAAGCAAAACATCTGTCCCATCCCGAAGAACGTATTAGTCACAGTCAGTGATGTTCTGTAAAAGTGTCGATCGCTGTATAAAGAACGCTACTTGGACTCTTGCCTCTCAAACGTACTTAGTTTCAAGAGCCTGAGAGATGAGGGCAGCTCAGAGTCCTCCAGTCAGCCCCAGAGTACTCTGTCCCATGCCCTGTTCTATCAAGAAAGATACAACTGGTAATCAAGGGGACATTCTCGCAAGCATTCCTCCTGCTGCATTTGATTTGAGGCATTCTGAAGTCAACATATTTAGCCTGATGTTTGAACAATACACTTTTTAACACACTCCATTTTCTTTGGCTGGAATTATTCTATTGTAAAAGGGATTATTCACATCTTGTGTTTTACTGTTAATAAAGATATTTCTGATTTAAGAGCTCTTTCCCTTGTTGTCTCCCATTTTTCTCTTTGAAAGAGACTGGCCCTGGAAAGCGCTGTAGGTCCCAGTCTGATCACCAGCCACTTTGGGAACCAGAGCATTTAGAAAGCCTTTATTCATAAAGTCAGGCTTAGGCAAGAGAAGTCAGCAATTTCACTGAGAGAGTAATGGGATGAAGCAACACTTCCAGCAGAATGGGATGCTAGACACTATAAAACGGACTGAAAGTTAATACAGCGTAAAACCTGCGTGTTATAAAGTATCTGCATCCCTCACGGTCCTGTGATAGATTTGAAGATTCAAGGGGATGGTTCAGCTTACTTTTGAAGGAGGCAGCCCTCATCCGAGAGGCAGTTAATGAGCAGTGATGCTGCCCTGTGACAGAAGCCCTTGCTGGACCGGACTGACATTACTGGGAAGACAGACTTGCAGCTGCACAGGTCTCAAACTGCTCAAGGAAAAAGAGAGATACAGTAAGAACATACTGTTAGAGAAGTCAGGGTTTAACCTTCCTAAAATTCAGATTTTGTTCTGCAATAACAGAAGCAAGGGAGTAGAAGACAATGGTCTTGGAGCCACGTGGACACTGCTGGGTTCACACATGGCTCAGGAATCCCATCTGACACCCTGCCGGAACAGGACAGCCCTGTTACCAGCACATCTCCCGATACCGGCACCAGCCTGTCAGGCACCGGTATCGCAGACCGCCAGAAATACAGGACAGTGAGCTGCACTGTGCTGAACGTCTCTATTGCACATCTTCAGCAAGTTTCATTTGTTTTGAGGTAACCAACTCATTCAGCACTGTCTTAACAAACACTCCCTGTGCCCCTCTTGTACCCCGAGGGTTTGTTTGATTTTTTTAAAAAGCTTAATCAGATCCGGTCACCTAAATGCTTTCGTAAGCTGACCATCTAAGACAAAAGCCGATACTTTATTCTACAATTTCAGCCCACTACATTTTCCCATATATTATGACCCACTGAAGAGAGTAATCTGATTTTACTTAAAGCTAAAATAACCTTCTATAACAAGAGCCTTGGAACACAAAAGTTTTAATTCCACCTAGTCAGAGCTAGCCATTTTAGTATAGAAAAACAAACACCACACAAATGTAACAGAACAAAAAAGAGCAGGCTTTGGTTTTGTTTTTTTTAAAGAAAAAGAAAGATTTTACTCAAACACTTATTGGTCCAGAACTATTGATACAAAGTTTTTCAATTTCTTTTTTTAAAAAACAACTTGCACAATGCTAAATACAATAAATCCCTACTGAACAAGTTCTATACGTACACAACGCACAGCTTGTAAGAATTCGTAAGACTAACAGATACTCCTGAGGAGATCTTACTTAGTGGATCAAACTGCTGCAATATCAAAGTAATACTTTAATAAGCACCTACACCATTCAGATAACCTCTGTTTGGAAACATGGTTTAATACAAAACACTGTCTTAAAAACAAAATGTGGGATTCAAGACCTACATAATAGTGTTCGGACCCTTAACCTAATCAGTTGCGAAGTTGATGTGAATTGGCTGAAAACCTGAGAAGTCTTGCACTAGAGCTGATGAGATATCAGTTGTCCTAATACAAGAATTTTAACTATAATTTTTTATTTAGAAGAAAAAGACTACATAAAGGGAAAAAATGCACAATTACATTTTAGCTTTTGGATGCATTTGTTATTATGAGTTAAAAGCTTTAAAATTTAATCCAGTCACTTAAAAAATGAGTGATACTCTTATCTGTAATTAAGCTGTATTTCATGTATAAGAGGTTGGTCCTTACAAATAACTCCACAAAACAAGGTCCAACTCTCAGTCGCATACGTTCCACCTAAATGGCAAAAAGCTTTAGAGAAGAATTATCTCTTCTGGAACTTTCAGACACAAATTCTTTTACATGCTTTGCACAGACAACGAAGCATTTCAAACCTAGTCAGCTTGCAGATAATGAATATATAGCAGGAGGATCACCTGATTTTCACTTTTCTGAGCCACTGGATCAGCTTCTTGATGGCATGTTGCCTTTGCCTTTAGTGCAAGATTCTGCTGGACATAAGTTCTCATATCCCTGAGCAATTGCTGTTAGGTCATGCCACTGGACTGGCTCAAATTCAGGACTTTATTTCACAACTTCCATAGAAAGTAACTAACTTCCTTCAATGATTGTCATCAAAGAGTGACTTATTTAACAGTAAATCTTTATATAGAAAAATGTTAATTTAGTGGAAGACTTTGGTAGGAAAATGGTGTACAGCTCAACACTACTAATATGAACAAATTTCTATTAAAAAAATGAAACATTAAAATGAATTTTTAAAAAGAATCAAAAAATAGACTCCTCCAGATTTGCTCACAAGTTTGCAGACACCCAAGCAGCTCAAAACCTCAAAAGTGCAAACAAGAAACAAGTAAAATACTTAACAGCAGCAACTTCAGTTTTCCTTTAAACATTGAGATTCTTTGTATTTATATAAAATACACATCCTGTTCCTCCTTCAGCACCAGACTCATCTGCAGGTCATCGATCTGTTTGGGTTACCCAGGTGCTCCTTGAAACTGTTGCTGCCTTTGTTCCAAAGCCTGCCGACTTAACAGTTGCTGTTGTTTCTGCAGAAACTGCACTACTTCTGGACTTCTGAGTAGGGACTGCAAGAAAGAGGAAGTGGACTTTACTTTAAAGAACTCACATATATTGAATAGCTACCATACTGATTATATTTATATTATAATATTTTTCCATTAAATCAATTTGTGCATTATCCATTTTTGTGGCTTAATCTCAGTAGGCAACTAAGCTCCACACAGCCTCTTCCTCACTCCGCCCGCAGTCGTACGAAGCCCTGCTCAGCAGTAACTAAAACATCCCTGTGTTATTAATACTGTTTTCATCACAAACCCAAAACACAGGCCCATACAAGCTACTGTGAAGAAAATTAACTGCATCCCAGCCAAAACCAATATACCCATATAAATCGGAGTACCATTAAATGCTGAAGAATTACAAAACGTGCTCACAAAAAACATCTAGAAACTGTTTCAGGACATCAGCACATAACCAGAAGCAGCATTAATACACATCCTGAAAGCAGATTCAGAATGTAAAGAATACACAATATCGCAAAAACCATAAAGATAGCAAACAGAAGCAATCTACTGACATACTGAAAAAAAAAACTTTTCAACTGTGCTTCAGTTTTGAGCTGATTTCTACATTTCCCACTGCAGGTAGCTCAAAAATAACACAATAAATAAATAAAATACTATAATTCTACAGCAAAGCTCATGAGTCTGTCAGAGTTCAAACATCCGGACAACGCTCTTAGTCACATGGTTTAGCTTTAGGTAGTCCTGCAAGGATAGGCGAGTTGGACTCGATGATGCTTATGGGTCCCTTCCAACTTGAGATACTCTATGATTCCACATTCACTGTGTGTTTAATAATTTCCCAACACCTCAAAGCAGTAGTCCAGTCACAAGGAATGAGTTAAACCCCTCCGCTTTCAGTCAAAAGACAGAAATATCTAAAACTATTTGCATCTGGCTCCTGAACAGTTGCAGTCTGTGATCCAGATCTGGTTGTCGACTCACTCCTGCATGGTGGCAGCACAAGTGTTTGTAAGGTCAAATGGCAAATCAGGTTGGGAGTGGACCCTTCCAAAAATTACCACAGGAAAAGGTTACTTTTTCAGCTGAATTAATTCCCTCAACTGCTTGCTCGTGATGCACGGTCGCTTCACAGATGCAACCAAAGAGGTACTGCAACTGTGTAATCCAGATTTACATTCAAAAGGACCAGCAACTTCCAGGGCAGGGTCTAGAACTTCATACTATTAGGGGCAATTCTGCAGAGATTATCATTGAAAACAACCTTTCTGCATGTAACACCTACAGCAGCACTGAACAGGTAAGATTAGTGAATCGGCCACTGAAAGCAGTTACTAATAACAAACAGGCTCACTGAACAGATGCGCAGCCACCTTTTCCTTGCTGTGCATTAGCTTTATCAAGTCACTTCACTGCACAGAGTAGTTCTGCAGTAAATAGTTCCTTCACCTGCTGCTGTTTTATGACATCAGGGTGCCTGAGGCTCTCCATTCACAACTTGCTGGGTCTCAGCCCCTTGCCTCTGCTTTCTACACCTTTATCCAATGCAAACTGCACATCCAAGCACATGTGGGCCGCGACAACAGCCTCTCCTCACAGAGATTAACCACATGCAAAAAAGTCACAAGCAAGCACAAAGGACTTGGCACTTCTAAGTGATAAACCTGCAGGCAGCTACTAGTGATACGCAGTAACTTTCACATGCAGGAACATGAGGTATAGAACAGCCTTGGATGCAACAGGCCATGAGAGAACTTTCTGGGTCACCACGTAACCCTCAGGCCATGTGTTGTGTAGATACACACAAAACAAAGAAGAAATTCTAGAAGAAATGCTGAATGAGAGTCAGAACCAGATCAAGGAGAATCTGAATCTCACTTCACCAGAATACTGCAAGGAAACCTCACAATTCTTGAAGAGCCTTGACATAACTCTGTGCAAAAGCTCTCAACATCTATTTAAAGAGCTTCCGATTACTGTATTTCTAGAAAAAAAAATAATGTTTCATTAATAAGATAGCTTTCAAATTTAATTAAAAGCCACATGAATAGAAACAGCCAGGCAAGGAGACAATTCACTAAGCAGGACATGAAGAACAACGGATGACGTCAAAAGTGAACTCCATAGTTCATTACTTTTTTCTTGTAAAAACTGAAGAGCTACACATACTCTTTTAAGTTTTAGACATAATCATTAAATAGGTGCTATTACTGAGAAAGAATTCAAGAAAATAAATCTACATAGCTGTATACTTAAGACTGATACAATATCCCTTGACAGGCTTTTCAAATTCCTGAACAAGCACCACAGCACTTTAATGAGGGCTGTTAACTTGCTTTGCATAGCTGACAGAACAGGCAAACAGTCCCATTAGCTTCTGAAGAAAGGAGACTGTAAAAACCAGTAACATACAAAGTTGTAATGAAGAAGCCAAAGGAACAGTAAGTACTGAATTATTTCCCTTCATTGGGCTTAATTCTTTAAGTCTACTTAAAAGAGCAAGAAAAGTGTTTAAAAACTTACAAACACATGCCATTCATGCAGTCTACAAATATTGCAAGTCATACTGTTTGCTTACACAGTTTGCTTTATCAACAAGTATGTATGGAATTTTAAGTGTGATAGATAGGTCTACAACTTTTAAAACACACTACAGTAATTAAAGCCTACATCAGACCTGAAGTCCACGCATTGTTCTAACTAAAGTTTTACAGAAAAGTTGGTTTAACCAGTTAAAAACATCTCGGTGGTACTATAAGCACTATTTACCCTAAAGAAATAACCACATCTATTTAATACTAAACAAAAGACTCAACTTGAGTTAACATGGCAGTGATGATTAAATTTAGCCATCTTGGTAGCGGCTAAGACACACATCTGCTCTGCAGCATATTTCAAATATGAAAATATGCACAGGTAGCATACCATCATTAAACTGATTTTCATCTTTCACGCAGGTGACAGTTAAACATCATTACACTGCCTTTATTTATTTGAGTTCAAAACCCTCTAAGACTTACCAGCCTCTTTTTATTCAATACTTGTTCTAAAAGAGTAGGTCTGGCTGGGCGATCTCCAATGGATCCTGTTCTCTGCTTTGTAACAGAAACTGAACCTTCAACGCTATCCTGCACATGAAAGAAAATTAAAGAGAAGTGAGCCTATAAACCCTGATATAATCATACATTTACTTTTCACCGCAGGAAGTCTCAAGAATAAAAAATGTTTGTCTAGTTAATCTGCAGAGGAAAATAACAGCACAAGAATGGAAATGTATCTATTCAAGAACTGGCCTCTTCTTTCCATGTTATTTTCACCATTTCATCAGTCACAGTGAAGCAATGCAGCCGGGTTAGTCTTCTAAATTGCAAAACTAACCAGGTTACTATGGCCAGTTAATGGCCTGAATTTATTTGATTGCATTTCTTAAAAACAATGTCACTCACAACAGCTAAATCTCCAGCTTGTGGAAGTGAATGATGTTTAACATTTGCAATTGGGTAGGAAGGACAGTAATACTTTTAATAGCAAACCAAAACATACTTCAGAACACTATTATGAACTTGTCAAAGCCACAGGCAAGAGACAGTAAAATCCACATGATTTTTTCTTTGAAGTTTATTCTGTTCCTTGTACAATCACCAGTCATGAATTTGACTGTATTCTAAACAATGTGGCTCTACAATCTGCTGTAGAGAAAATATGCATGGTTTGGAAAATTTCAACCAATGTTGAATCCTACGTGTATTAAATTCACAACTTACTGACAATTCCATTTATCTGAAAGGGTTCAAGCAAGAAAAACAACAAAGTATCCCAGTATCTTTCACTTCAATCCTGCCCACAGAAGTGAAAAATGAAACTTCTATTAGGAATCTAACTCTGACCCCGCAAGACAACAGTATCTCGTGGGGCCTTGATAGACACCACTGCAAAAAAGCACACTAAGTTTAGCACTAAATATCCTGCTGTCTTCTGCAAGTTCAGGCCTTAATTTCATAACATTCAAAGCAACCTGCCCTTGCAGAAACTGGGAGAAGCAAGCTCGCTCTTCTCCAGCATGCAGTAATCACTATTTCATGTTACAGATCAAAAAGTCTTAACCCATCGCTACATGAAATGCAGCAATTTTACCCTTGTCCCATACTGTCCCCTTTTCTGAATTAGCACAAGTATTTGTATAGACACATCATGAACTGAGCACGATGAATTGTTAGGAAAGGAAGAGAGAAGAGGGGAAATCATGCCAGTAATATAAATCTAGAATTCACCCACATCTTGAAACAGCAGTTTCTGTTCTCTCATCTGAAAGAGAAGCAGCTACTAAAACTAGAGAAGGTTAACAGAATGGCAACAAGGATGATAAAGTACGTAACATTTTACCTGGAAACAAGCATGCTATGCCTTTTCACAGTGGGAAGGAAACCACTTAGAGACCAGCCTACCAAGTAAGCGTCACAAACTGAACAGGAATTAGTTGTTCACTCTATCTTCTAACATAAACACTAACTGGGAAATTAAGTTCACAGCAGCCAGGTTCAAGAACAAGGAGATCATTCAAACCAGGTAGCAGACCGGAAGACACTATCAGCATGTAACGGATGCTGAGAGCTTACAAGGGTCCAACAAAAATCCAAAAAAGTACATAGAACAGACATCACTTAAGAGTTACAAAAGACATCAGAAACCCCACGCCTATCTCAGCAAGTCCTCCAAGCTGAAAGGGAAAGAAGCTGGGAGAATATTCCCTAGCAGCATCACATATCCTTGCTTTTTTCTTATGAACCTGCTTCATGGCAGCTTTTACAGCTAGACAAAAAAAGATTCTTTGGTGCGACACCCAGTATGGTTACTATTACATTTATATGAAGAAAAACAGAAAAAGGAAAAGTGTTTTGATGGTTAGTTTCCAGTTAAATCAGTTCCCAGTCACACGACTCCAGAGACAGTTGTGCTGACGAAAACCAGTTGCTTTCAGCAGGAGTGCTAGGTAGGGTTTTTTTTTTCTTCTGGCAACCACTATTTTATGCTCATCCCTTCAAGCACAAACTAGCCAGCATCTTCAAAAGGAAAACCATTTCTGTCTAACTCATCTAAACCAAGACCTTAAACACTCAGTACAAGTGACCATCAGAAACTGTGTTATCCTGGCTGAATCACAAACTGTAGAAAAAAAACTAAGCAGCTGAACGTTAGCATCAGTTCTCCCACTGAAAATTATTTCCCCATCTAAACAATATGCGTAAGTTTATGAAATTAAGTATGAACTATCAGTGGTCTAAATATTTAACTGCCACTGAATATAAAAAAAAGAAAAATCAACAAGTGTCTTGAAGAACCTATGCAACTTTTATATACGCAATTTTTACACACAATATAACCTGATACCCGACGGTCTCTGTGACCTTAAAACCCCGCATTTCAGTACCAACTGGGCAAGACGACCGGCATCTCCCTTTGATCTCTACTTTCATCTTTCCTCTTGCGAAATAAACACAACGCCGCAGAGCGAAGCACTTTTTAGCAAGATGCCCCCCCTCCCCTCCCCCGAATGGGTATAGCTATACATTGCTATACTTTATACCGGAAAAGAAACCCGAAACGGGGTTTGCTCCGGCAGCAAAAAGCCAGCTCTAGGGCTGTCCCAGATTCTCTCCCCTTCCTCTGGGCAGAAAGGTCCCGTTCTGTCTGA
The DNA here is from genome assembly GCA_034782735.1 of Sagittarius serpentarius. Taxonomy (NCBI): domain Eukaryota; kingdom Metazoa; phylum Chordata; class Aves; order Accipitriformes; family Sagittariidae; genus Sagittarius; species Sagittarius serpentarius. The sequence continues at coordinate 1,355,712 of JAVKLA010000026.1, forward strand.
CTGAAACCCATTTTCCACGGGAGACCCCTGCTCCCACACGGCAGCCGGGCTGCCCACCGCCCGCCCCCCCCCCC